>JAURVB010012021.1:0-171986 GCA_033002965.1 Piper betle | reverse complement strand
TTCTTCGTTCCGTTGTGTTACTGTCCGGACTTGTGGTTCAAAGGGTACTAAAGGCGACTGCCTGAGAGTACTCGACCTTCGTGCTCAAGGCCAGGAGAAATATGGAGGTACGGAGAGGGCTTAGGATAAAGTTTCACGAGAAGTACTGAAAAAGAAGTGCCGAGAGCGGCATAGTACCAGCAGCAGATCAGTAAGTTCGGGATGCTACCGGGTCTGCAGCCCAGTGGCTCCTCAGTAGTGCCCTTCAGAGTGTTCACGTGGAGTATATGATGTTTTCTTTCATATGAGAGTTTGCTCTCATAGCCAGCTTGTTATAGTTATTTTATTTTCCGGACCAGTAACACTTGTTACTGACGTGTTTTTATACTATATGTAGGTAATAATCACGAGTTGGAGGAGCCAGCTTGGATGGAGGAGCAATGAGGTCTTGTGCACACACCATGTTAGATTTCTGAATGTTTAATATTGTATTATTATGTTATTATATTGTGAATGACATGATTAAATGTTTGAGCATGATGATATGATGTGAATGAAATGCTAAGACACGATAACAGAATGCAAAATATGATCAGAGTTGAGCAGCGGAAGCGTAGTGGGTTGAGACCCAAGCTTTAGAATGAATACGTTATAAATGAGATTCTGTGTGATTGTTAATGCATGCCGATATATTTGTATATATATTATTTTGACAGGGTGGGCCCATAATTGCACTTTTAGGGGAGACTCTGTCAGTTTTACTTCAGAATTTTCATCGATTTTGCTCGTAATTGTGATGGTGTGAAATTTAATTTGCATGTCATTCATGTAGTACTATGTTAGGATTTTGTGCATGCATTCATTCATGACGGATCGTATCTTCATCTTAAGACGCCGAGATTAGATCCGCATGAGTTAGGTTCGGGTTAGCCGACCTAACCGGGGCCTGTAACATGCCGGTTCGGTTCACGAGCGTGAACCGGATTTGGGGTGTTACAATGTTTGCCCGGCTTTAGCCTCTTTTGGCATTCGATAAGCCTATTTGGATAATACACACCCAATTTTTTTATGATTGGTCAAGTCAAGTTGTATATAGTTAGATGCTAGCATATGTGTATTTTTTGTGTGCTTGCCATGTGTTTGATAACCTTTTTAGACCGTCCTAACCCCTCTTTAGGACCTACAGTGCAATATCTAAAGTGGGGAAGATCGTTTTAGGATAAAAACCCTAAGTTTTTGGGTTTTGGGCTAACCCAACTCATACCTCTTTGGCTAACCTAACTCATACCTCTTCTTTAATCCAATTATACCTCTTTAGGTATGACACCTATACCTATAACATCACCAAATCAACTCATATTTCTTTATCTAATCCATGCTTCTTTGGGTATGACACTCATCCTTATGACATCACTAAACATTTCTTCTATAAAACTCATCCATTTTCTCACTTTTCACTATTTTTCTTTTTGTGACACCTCAATTTCGGTTTCCTAAGAATCAAATAAAAAATGTCATGATTGAATCGAGTCATGTCTAAAACAGCTAGTCTATAAAACTCAATCAATAATATAGATCAAAGTTACATGCTTGGTGTTAAGAGAATGAAAGACATTGTTAAATATGTATAAAAAATACATCAAATATAAGTAAAAACGTAAAAGAAAATAATTGCGATGAGCTCACGTGTGTATAGCATTTATCTGTCCTCTCACCAAAGCCAACTTAGAATCATGAAACCTATATATATAATATAAAAAAACGTCGAGTATTACTAGTCTAAAAATATAACTATATAGCAAACTGACAAATGAAAGCGGACTCTCATTTTGAATAAAAACAATTATATACTTCTCTATATATATATATATATGTTTGCTCTTTCAAGCTGAAGTGAGAATACATTGTGTTCATGAATGACTTACCTTGATTATATCCCTATAAGTTGTAAGTTTTTCACACTTGAAAGTAAATAGTATTAAGTATTTATGAATAAGTAGTTTGTAACTTTTACATATATCAATTATTAATAAGTAACTATTTATTAACTACTATCAAACTAGCTAATAATAGTTATTAAGTAACATAATAAGTACGAATAATACTTTCATGTAAGCTTTTCTATGTGACATACAAGTAATTAATTTATATAAACAACTTAACATTAAAGATATTGTATGAGTCGAATCAAGTCAATATTTTATATTTTATACAATTCAAATACATCAAGTTCAAATTTTAATTCGAATAATACTCCTCAATTCAAACTTTGTTCATAATTTAAAAAATTATTCATTTTTAAGTCTAATATTTTTTACGAATACAAAATTAATGACTGCGAGTTTAATTTTAAGTCATACCTACCTACTCCCACTCCCCAATTACACAACTCTAATTTTAACTAATGCTCTTGGGTTAGGACAAACAAGCGTGGAGCTTACCAAAATAGATGGCCTCCCATGTATGGCCGATGCCCGCCATCCCAACGCCTTCGTCCACCAAGCTCGAACGAGTCCAGGAAGCCATGGAGCTTGAGCTCGCTCTTCCCCGCGACATCGCCCTCCACATCGCCTCTTCTCTCCAGGTCTCCCCCCTCCCCCCTCTCTCTCTTTTCATCCTTACGCTTCCTTTTTGATTCTGGGTAGGTCGCCGTTGCTGCGTTTCCCATGCTTGTGTGGCTGCGCAGGACACCGATGTTTGTTCTCTGGGCTCTTGCTCGCGCTTCTGGCGCCGGCTTTGCGGCTCTGATTCCCTGTGGTTCGCGCTCTCCAAGCGGCGGTGGCCGTCTGTCGACGTCCCCCTCGACGGCGGAGGGGAGGATGAGCTGGTGAGGAAGATCAACTGGTTGAATTTTTTGTTTCTTTTGTTTTTGACTTTCTGTATTGTTGCTTATTGTTCTGTTGAAGTTGAAAGTTAGTGGCTTTTCGTCTGGTATTTGTCGAGGTGAATGATCAGAGCCGACCTTTTCACCCTTTTTTTTAATATGTGGTGTTTGCCCACTTACTGGGTTTCTTTGGTGAAAATTGTGGAAGAAAATTGATCAAATAGGCTATTTTATAGTTTCTGGAAAATCATCATTTGGAAGTGGCTTTATATGTTTTTGCAAACTTGGAAATAATTAGAAAAGTCAAAATGTGTGGCTTATAGTTATATTGGAAGTAGCATAACTTTTGAGACTATAAATTGGAGAATCAGCAGTCTATTACAGTCTCTTTTAGCTCGTGGATGGCATTTTTACTTTACTGATTGTAAAATTTATTCAAGTACATATTTTTCTAATGGTAGGTGTAAGAGAAGTAGTGATTATTGTCATGAATATCAGTTTTAAATGTGGAAAGATGTATGGGTTTCATGCTTTGAAGAAATGAATTCAGCTCTTTGGTGTTGAATACCTATTTGTTTCAAATCATCGACTGTGTATCTTTTTTGTTGTTAAAATTATTAATTCTGTGCAAATAAAAGCTATGCCTCTGAGAATACATCTATTATTGTGGTCTTATTGTAATCATCGGAATAATCTATTATGTACTACCTCTTATGAGTATATGATGCCCTCCTCATACAAGATAATAGCGTGCAGGCGGTTAAATTACAGAATCCGCATCACAAATTGAATAAAATTGAATGGTACAACATCCCACATTGATGCATCTACTAAGGAATTAACCAATTAAATTACTTAAATGACTGCACAAGCACCTCTAATGCTTATTATGAAATCCTAATATAAGAGATAAGCTGGGAAATAGAACTTATTGAAGTACTACTACTACTACTACTACTTCTACAAAAAATAGGCGTCCTGCATCAGCATATATGCATTTACATGTTTCTTTTTGGCTTTTTTAATTGGTTTCACCCAGCACAAGTCTCTGTGCAGATGCTCAGATTGGTCTACATGTTCTCAACTACATGAAAAATATGTTTCCTATATTAAAAAAAATTGAGCTTGCAAGTCATGAGTGAAGAAACTTGAAATCAAGAGTTCCGCTGTTAAACTCTTACTTTGAATGATTGACCATTGGGAGCTCTAACCGAACTTTATGCTGCAGGTAGGGAAGAGCTTTTACATCGAATTGCACAAAGTGATGGCTGATCGAGCTACTCAGATTGCACATTTTGTGAACGAACATTCAAAATCTCAAGATTCACTTGAAGGTGCATACTATCTGAGGGCAGTAGGGGAGCTCTGTTTGATGGGTCTTAGTTTTAGGGATATCCAACTCTTTTTTTCAACTCAAAGCAGAACGTGTTGCTCAATCTCATTGGATTGCATTATTGCCTGTTTTGTCTGGGAATTTCTGTAAGTTGCTTTACATACACTTTGACAAATACTCACTTTCTACTATACAAAACTTAGTGCAGTGTGTCCTTTCGTATGTTAACGATAATGCAGCTTAAATTCATTATTCAACAGATTTACTTCCCATTTAACAATGCATCTTATGGCGATCGTCCTTTGTGCCATTAAAGTTATTGATCAAACAGCGACCTTGGACATTTGACTGCATGATTTCAGCTTTGTATCTATCTCTAAAACTGCAAATATTGACAGGGCGAAGATGTTAGTAAAGCTCTATCAAGCTGCCACATTTCTGAGCGACAATTTTGTGTGAGGTGGTGGAAATTGGGAAGATGGGTACATGGATTTCGTCTGCGAGATGAGTCACAGTCACGTAGAGTTTCTCTGCGTGATATTGTTGGTGGAGGAGAAGACAAAGTGGTCAGGGTTCTTCAGCGAGGTGCCGTTCACGAGGTTTTGCGTGTCCAAATCTCAGTTTACACTGAAAATTCCTGTTGGCTAAGGATATAGTACCCTTTGGTGGTGAACCTGTCTCAGAGAATAGTTCTTTCCTGTTTCTGTTTTGCTGTTCGTTAAAATGGTGTAAATAGAGTGCAACATTATGTCATGTGTATATGAGTCTGTACAGAGTCAACAATTGTTTTGTGCATAGAACAAACTATATATTGTAATACAAATGTATCCCTCTTGGATGTTTTCAGGAAGATCCTGTTGAAATGGTAAACTTGCAAAAAAATAGTAAACTAAGTACCATGCGGAATAAGAATAAACTCAGTGAGGGTGATGGAAAGTTTTTCAATTTCACTATCAGTTTCGTTTACGCCTTCCTGGCTGAGCTAGGGTTGCTGATATGAATTTTACATCATCATCTAATTTGTGGGAAGTAATTTCTGAAGAACGCATCAATTCTTTATCTCCATTGAATTGTTAGTTTATCCATTAGTTTATTCAATGTTGAATGTTCACTTCTGAATTCAGATGACAGTGTTGCTTCATCAACAGATGCTGCCTAGAAAACAGTAGCAATTCAGGCTCAAATATAACAGCTACTGCTTCCAACAAGCTGAAAAGAATTACCAAAGTCAACCAAATTCTTCTTTAATCCGGACGTGAAGCTTACCTACCCAATGATTTAAGAAGTGGAGACAAAGTGGAAACCTGTTACAAGGTTTCTCAACCTTTCCCATCACAAACGAGCTGGCTGGTCTTTGCTTTTGGATCTTGGCGGGCTCTTCCCCTTCTCTTGGAGATGGGAAAGGTGTGCTGTGGAGTAGCTTCAGACGACGATGGTGGTGGCATTGACTTTCAGAAGTTCCTTATCATGGTGGTCATCGCCTTGGTGCTCATCATCCTGTTTACCAACCAAAGACCTCGACCAAGAGTCGTCTGCTTATACCGTTGCTGTTGAGAATCAGTAGAAACATTGCTGGTTCTCTTCCTGCTATAAAACTTTGAGTTTTCTACTTATGTTGTGATGACCAACTTTCATATTTATGAATCGTGTACACTCTATTCCTTCAGATCTGTTTTGCTCTAGCAACAGCTTATATATCTTCTGATTTTTATTTGCTTCATGTGGATTGTTGTGATGCTTTAGCTAAAGAAATTAGCTACATAGCATAAATGTCTTCAATGTATTGTTGTCATTAATTTTGGACAGAAATGTCTGAAAACAATGTACATATGTGATTGGAAATCTCAAACAACAATCACATGCTTCCCAGTGTCATCAAGTAAACATCCCTATCTGATTTACTGCTTCCCAACATAAAATTTTTACAGTAAAATCTTATCTTTTTAGTGTTCTCTGTCTAGCTAATCTTCCTTATTTTTCAGCACAAAAAGACCCCATAAGTCTAATTTATGTTTTTTTACTCCATTTTTATTATGGTCTCTTTGTTAAGAATACTTGTGATTCTCCATCTTCTTCATCAATGGATAGATTTCTGCTCTTGTTGGTAGATCAATGAAAGTTTAACCTCCAGTCAAATCCTGCTGTGAGGGTCTTAGTTGTGGTTTTATTTGTTTGGGATTAATTGTGGTGAGAAGCTGCTGGCAAAGATTAGGAGTTAAGTAGGAGATCTATAAACACTCTCTCTCTAAACAAAAAAGAAATTGTTGAAAGAAAAAAAAGGGTGAATGTAAGTGAGATGAACGATATCTCCGATTCACAATGTCCAGCAAAAATTGATCAAACTTGATCTATGAATTGCCTACCTATATAGTTGTTTATTTTCATTCAATGAAATTAGAGAATTGAATTTTTTATTTTGTATAATTCACGAATGTTTGCAGATGTGTCTACCAACTCTTATTAATTAAAAAATGAGTAAAAAATTGAGGTTCGACTAATCAAAATAAAATAAAAAATAAATAGATTCTTATATAATTTATTTCCCTGTTCAATCAAAATTTATTTTTAAAATTAGAATCTTTTTCTAAAACATGACTTGAATACATATATTTTATCTCATTATTCAACGAAGATTTATTAATATTAGTAATAACAAAAGTTAGATGACATCTTCCATAACTTTGATAGACATATGGTACACGCTTCATTGTCAATGAAATAAATTTTGAAACGATAGATAACAAAGAGTACATACACTTTTTTGGAGATCTGCCGGCATAATAATTTTTTTATAATAGTAAAGTATAATTGGAAATTATTTATCATTAAATATGTAGTTAAATCTTTTCTTTTAGTGCACACACACATGTCTATATATATATATATATATATATATATATTTCGAAGGCATAGTTTAATTTGGTTAATGGGTAAAAGGAAGTACCAGATAGGCACCAGCCAATTGCCATTTTTCATATATATAATGAGGGTTATTTATTGAATTGAAGCCTATCTTTAATATTTGGCGACATATGACACTTGACATTTTGATTAGTTTTTTAACAAGGTTTACATATGGTGCTACAATATTTAAAACACATCCACTATCAAATAGGAAAGTCTTGAATACAAGTAGAGGGTGGGATTGGAGATTTTTAATTTTGGGTCCGTTTTGTTGGGAGGAGAAAATAGAAAATATATAAAATTTGGTTTCTAATTACTTAGTTAGTTATATAAGAAATATAACTTAATTGTGAAAAAAACCTATTTGCAAAAAGAAAATTGTTACCCATTCTTTTGTTTTTAGTGAAAAATTTTCTTGTGACAAAATTTTCGGGAGAATTCTATAAAATACTCTAAAAATACATAAATTTGTCAAATTGTATCTCTTTCTAAAATGAACTTTATATCTCTTTTGTAGTAGTAACCTATAATACTTCTTTTGACCAAATTTGGTCATCTGTTTTCTATGGAGCTTGACTCGAATCTATTTAACTCAATTTGAACTCAAAGACACAAATGAATCGAATTCGAAAATTGTTGAACTTTAAGAAACCCATTCAATTAGCACCCTAATCCTAAGTTTTTTCCAGTTTATACGCCTAATTCGTCCCCTTGGAGTTTAAGTTGTCCTATACCGAATAACTGGAAGAGTCTTATTTACTAATAATACGTTTAAGGTCTAGAGGGAATATGGAGCTTATGAAGATTGATGAATAAATTGGAAGACTTTGGCCAATAACCCAATTTATTGTATTGCAGGGTTAGTTCTAGACTTCTAGTTTAGTTTAATTGCATCACATCAACAGCTCAATCTAGCAGCTTATTATATTATCAATAACTTGAACTAATCAACTCAAAAAACTAATCAACATTAGCATTTTTATTGGCATTCAAAATAGTTCACATACCATCACCTTTATGCTACGTTTAGTTACGATAGAAAATTTTATATAAAATTTATAAAAATTTATCATAATTTTTGATTTGTTAAAATTATTAAAAGTAATAGATCTTATAAAACAATGTTTAGCATGTACGATCAATATTAAAAATTCTAACGATAATGTTTGGCAGTGATCTGAAAATTATTTTTTGAGGTGAAATTTTTTAATATTTTATATGAAAATAGCAAAAGTGATTTAACTTTTTATTTTTTAACGTTTCACCAAACACTATTTTTAAGAATATCTAATTTTTTTTTTTATGCAGGAATAAAATATCATAACCAAATGCTGTTCTCGTTGAATGAAAAATCA
The DNA here is from genome assembly GCA_033002965.1 of Piper betle. Classification (NCBI taxonomy): domain Eukaryota; kingdom Viridiplantae; phylum Streptophyta; class Magnoliopsida; order Piperales; family Piperaceae; genus Piper; species Piper betle. Next base: position 163,591 of record JAURVB010012021.1, on the reverse strand, counting down.
CATAGGTCATCCACACAGTCAAGGTATAGATGCCAAGCAATTTCTTTGCCCAGAAATACACCTCTTTGCAAAGAGATAAATCTTAGAAACGAAAGTTGCACTCTTTTTTATTGAGTGAAAGTAGAACATATAAATAAAAATCAGTTATTCTTGTATGTGGAATGGGTAATTTTTTTCTATCCAAATATCGTCCAATAATTTAAAAAATTTAGAACCAACGAAGGGCTAGATTAAATATTAAATAATGAGTAGTCAGGGCCAAAGAGTTGGCTAATGTGGGTAGAGTCCAAATAAAATCCTCATCGTTGGCTATTTGAGGGGCACGTGGCATTCAAAGCTTCTAGTTTCTTTCTACCCTTAATTTTCCTCAAGTCCATGGCTATGGGACCGGTTAATTGTCTAATAATGAACATTTTTAGAGAACCATATTAATATGGAACATAGCTATGAACATTTTTTTTTACTTATAATAATTGAATATGGTGGAGGGCATCTACATATTGTGTCTGTTATTATCCATGTCCAGTAATAATTAAAAAAAATAGTTATCGGAAAATTCATAAGAGGGTACTTAATTTTTCCATAGCCCTATATAGAATTATCTCGCCATAGAGCCAAGTTCATTGCTAGTTTAATCTACGAAAAATAACTAAACCTAGGCGCGAAAAATCTTTAGACGCACAAAAATAGCTAGTTTTTTCTTTTTTCACCTTTTTTCTTTTGAGGTAACACACAGTTATTACCCGCTATTATTTGTAATATTGATTAGCCAAATTAGTGTTTAATATATTGAAGGTTTTCAACAATTTCTTATAAGAAATGAACCTTTTGGAAGAAAAAACTCCCATCCTTCAGTGAAATTAATGCCTTTTCTTAAAGTCATTTAGTTTACCTAATGTCAAACCCATTGAAATTTTTGTTTCTATTTACCTTAATTATTTCAACTTCTTAAGTTACCAGCTATCAACCTCATTAATTTTTCCACCTATTATTTTAGTTTATTTTAATTGTATGATTATATGCGTGTTTATGACTACCATTAATGCAAAAATCATATTTGCATGCCTATAAATTTAAAAGTTACATAATACTCATGCACATCTTATAATAATAATAGTTAAATTTATAAGCATCACAACTAATGGGGAATTGCCCGAATATCTTCAACATATCTTCGATATTTTAACCAACCTGACATTCAAAGTTTCTGATATTGAAAGACAATATTACAAATCTTGAGAGTTACTACATTATATCCAAGGTTTGCACATTTAGTATTTCAAAAAAATATCAGACTTTCGAAAAATTCAGTACATATTGGACTGACACGTACCAAACAATTTTTTGTAAAAAAAAAGAAGAAAAGAAAACACAAAAATAATATTTTAGGTGTACTTACTACCAGAATTTTTTTTAAAAAAACTTAATTTAAGTACACAAATATTCTAATATTCTAAGTTGATTTAATTTATGCTTAAAGCTAATCTACATTTGGACTTATAATTTATGCTTAAGCTTCCAAAGATACTCTTATTCATAAAAAAAGGAGTAAAAAATCGTGCCTCGATGAAAAATAAGAGATCAAACCGATTAAAATACAATAAAAAAAAGATCTAACCATTAGTCTATCACCCATTCAGTTAAAATCGGAAAATACCTCCAAAATATCAAATCATTATATTATATCTTATTATTGTTTATAAAGGCCTACGTCTAAAATTGGAGTTAATTATTAACATATACCACAGACTACCACGCGTGGAGCAACATCTTACCTAGTTTAATAAAAACAAAGACTTTTTGCCCTAAATCTCCACATCGATGATGATTTTCATAATTTTACTTTCTTTTGTGTTTAAAGAAAATATATCATTAATAGTATTGAGAAATGCAATCAACTGAATTTAACATATATATTAATCCAACTTCCCTCGCCTTTGTGAAACTCTTTGTGCAGCTCTCAATATTCCACATCAAATTCCCGCATAATGACATTTACGGCTGTTCATTGTTACATTTCTACCCACTGTTCCCGCCAGTTCTGTGCTTCATTTGTACAGATTCTCTCGTAGGACATAACAAGAATTTCCGGACTGCATACTCAGTCATGTAGTTCTTCTACACACTAACTAGTAGACAAAAGAATGCGACCAGGCAACGAAGGGGCACCATAAAACTCAAGAACTCAGAGAAGACATACTCTGCTTTCTCAGAAGTCGTAGAGAACCACTGGATGCTGGTTTGAAAAGTTCCGTTCTCCTTTTGTCGATATACCTCCATAAGTGCTTACAAAAGAATAGGTGCAGAAGTATCAGCCTGCATAACATTGCAATATATCTTCTAGCATTCAAATTATTTGCACCAGCCCAGAAAGCAACACTAAGCATCAAAACGTTTTCTCTCTCGCAAATTCTCTCCCCACTGCCTAGCTTCGGCCACAGCTTGCTCTCTGTCCCTACCTCCTGGTAAATTCTTAGGACTATCTCTTTGTTTACCAGCGTGTACAGGGCTGTTTCTCAATGACTGAGGCCTCTCCACCTCATCTAGATGTCCCTTTCTACCAGAACCTCTGCCAGATTCACCTCTTCCAACTTCTGCTCCAATGCTTAAACCTCGAACATAATCTTTCTGTCTGATTGTATCCATTCTAGGTAAACTGATTCCTCTGTCCCATCCATTGGAGCCACCATCCTCCTGGGCCAAAGATACACTAAGGAGACTCAGTTGATCATCACGGTCTCTTGGGGCCTTATTTCTATGTGAAACATTTGCATTTGCGTCATAAGCTTGGGAAGCCAAATACTGAAGTGCTGTAACAACATCTGCTATGAGAGGTCGAGTGAGAGCTTGCTCTTGTAAACACATAGCCGCGACTGCAAGGGCTTGATAAAGTCCTCGCGTAGGAAAACGACCTTGCAGAAGTGGATCTGCCATTTTCGAGAATTTCCTCCTGTCCTTGAACAATGGACGAGCCTGCATATCAAACATATTAGTAATTTCTCCTTGACTTGAAGATGGAAAAATAGACCAACTTGTCTGAAGTAGCAAAAAAAAAACTTAAAAAATTAGTATTTCATTCTCTTGAATAACGAAAAAAAAGTTTATCGTAAGCATACACAAAGTGGAATGTTTCAGATGGGCTAATTAGAAAATCACACCCATAATATTCCACCACTTCCATTTAAAATTATTTACTTAACCATCAACATAGCTAGCATCCATCAGACATCAACAGTTTGCCATCCGCTCCCAAAATGGGCAATGAGTAAAACTTTCTGTTCATAAGGCAGTGATTTTTCTGATGCAAAAATATTTATCACACATTAACATACATGTAGCCAGATAAGATAAAATAAGAACTATAGAAATTTAGTAGAATTTGGGATGATAATCCAAGCACAATTGGTCATTCTAGAAGATTTAAAAACACAATCAGGGGCGGGCTAAAAGAAAATTTACCCATGCAACCAAATTCTGTTCTCCATTGCTTCGGGTGTTATCGATTGCCTTACGACCTGTGATAATCTCAAGCAAGACCACCCCAAAGCTATAAACATCAGATTTCAATGTGAGCTGACCAGTCATGGCATATTCAGGAGCACAATACCCATATGTTCCCATCACTCTGGTTGAAACATGAGTTTTGTCCCCAACAGGACCCAGTTTTGCCAGCCCAAAATCAGAAAGCTTTGGATAGAATCCCTCGCTAAGAAGAATATTTGAAGATTTCAAGTCTCTATAGATAACAGGTGGGTTTGCCTTATCATGTAGATATTCCAACCCTTTTGCTGCACCAGCTGCAATCTTCATTCTTGTTATCCAGTCAAGTGGCTCTTTGTCAGGCTGAATATCTGAGAATAAAGAAAACAGAAAATTGTTGAACTTTGAATTATGGGTGAAAGTGTGTAACTGGAAGAATAAAAGTCATGCGCTCTGCAACAGTCAAGTGCATTTTCTCATCTAAGTGATTTAGTAGCTATAAAATACACAGAAACAAAGGAAGAACGAAACTTTACTTGCAATGTTAGAATTTTTTGAGAACTTTTTAACGTAGAAAAACCGAATTTATTGGCAACATGACAGCAATATATATATATATATATATATATATATATATATATATTTCAAAATCAAAGGTTTTATCATATAGGGAACCCATGAACGTGTTTGCTGCAAATAAGTACACCATCACCGCTGAACATCTTAGGCACTAACAAATACAACAAATTCATACAAGAAAAGAGATTAATGGTATCAACAATTTTGGCCACTCAATTCTTAACTTGGCTCAAGCTTAAAACTGCATATTCCTGGCTGAACTTCTACGAGAAAACTTTTGATAGCCACTAGTAAGTTGTGAATGCAACATCTATGATAAAAAATTACACGCATAATCAATAAATTAATCAAATAAAGTACATTTGTGATAGAGAAACTACCATGTAAATGATCTTCTAAAGACCCCAGAGGCATAAACTCATATACAAGAAGTCGCTGGTCTCCATCAGCACAATATCCAATCAAATTCACAAGGTTCGGATGGTGCAACAGGCTGAGCATAAGGACCTCTACTAAAAACTCTCTGTTGCCTTGCAGGCCATTTCTGTCAAGTTGTTTTACAGCCACCACCTAAAAAAGTACTTATCAATAAAGAGAATATGTTGATCTCTAAACGTCACTATGGAAGCTATTATAGAAAGTAATATCAAAGTATGCCAGATTCGGCAGGCTGTCACTTAGTTCCATTATAACTGAAAGCAGCATAAGGCTGTCACTTATTCATTGGGCTATAAGTGTTTCTAATTCTCCAAATTTAAGCAACAAACTGACCTGACCAGTCTCCAACCGGCCCTTGTAAACACGTCCAAACCCCCTTCACCCAACAGACACTCTGGCCTAAAGTTCTGAGTAGCCGCAGCAAGTTCATGAAATGTAAACGTCTGCGCAGCAATTTTGGATGGAGGACCATCTTTTAAAAATGTAGGATCCTTCTTAACGTCCAAAGCACAGTGAGATTTTTCTTTATCTGCAGAAAGAGCAGTTTACAAAATTCAATATTAACAGAAAATTGTTTTGACACATCAGAAGTTCTTCATGGAATTCTCGAGTAAAATTTCCTTCATTCCCACCATAAAAACTTCACATCCTATATCCACATACAGTTACATCCTCCAGCACAGACATAGGCTAAATTAAACAAAATAAGAATAGGCCCATAAAAATATTACAAGAACTAGCCTTTTCAAAGACCAAACCGGCTCCAATATCACAGTTTCATTATACACAAGTAATAGTACGTGGCAAGCTACCACCGACACCAAATCTACACAACAAATTCTACTCAATCGCACAATTCCAACCATCACATTAAATATTCCACAGTTAAAAATAAAAAACATACTTCGTAGCACATTGAAGTAAAACAAACAACAACAGATGCACATACACATCACCCAACCACAAACCCGATCAGAACCACAACAATCCCAAATCAATACCATCCCATACCCTAATTCCCATCAAAAACAGAAAAAAGTAAACAACTTTGAGGTTAGGAATTCACCGAAATCGGCTTTGGGCGGGTCCTTGAGAGCGACACCGGCGCCGCCCTTGGGGAACTCCTTCCTCTTCACCTTCCCCCCTGTCATCAGACGATCCGAAGCATGGGAGGCAGCCGCTCATCTCCCCGAATCCGGCACCGTAAAAGATCAAACAAAATGGAGGGTACCAAAATAGGATGCGGAGAAGAAGAAGGGGACGATTACAGAGGCTGAGGAGGGGCGGATCGGGTGGCCATGTGAGGTCGGAGCGCCGAAAGGTTGGAGCTTTTTCGACCCTGCTCGAGCTCGGGAGATCATCATCTCCGCCTCCATCACTGCTCCCTTTTTACTGTAGTAAAAAATATTGGCCATTAGAAGAAATTCAGGGGGCGAGTTACAATTATATTGAATACATCGGTACAGGAACAAATAATACGAAAAGGGGTGTTAATGCTAAAATTTTGGAAATTTGAGGGGATGACTCGAAATGAAAGGAAATATGGGGGTGTAAAATGTATAGGTCTTAATTTTATCGTTTTGAGGGTTATGATCTGATGCAGAGTTATTTTTGGGAAAATATCAAACTAAAATCACATTTAGAACCTTTATATAAAAAAGGACCGCAAATTCAAGATTTTGTAATAATAGCCAAGTTCTGAAGAAGTGTTCTTTCCCATGTCAGCCATTTTATTTAGGTTGCACTAACTATTGATTTTTTTTGTGTGATATATTATTCTTAAAGTAAAATTCTGATGATTTTTCAAAATTCACCTTTTCAGAAGTTGACATGTTTCAAAATTAAAACGTTTTCCCACCTCCTTGTAATTTTTAATTGAGCCCTTTATATTTGATCTATTACTCATATAATTTATATGAACTGCATTTTTTTATTTTGAACAATTTTATAGATTTTATTATTTAAAAATTATATAAAAAATAAAAAAAAGTAATTGGGATAATTATAAAATTTCAACATAGTCTAATAATTCTAATGCCCTTTTATCACTATTATTAAATTAATTGTAATAAAAATGAATTTCAAAATATCTATTAATTTGTATATCTTTTGAAAATTTAAAAATAGTTAATAATGATATTAAAACAAGACAAAGATATATCATCCCCCTTTTTAAGTACCCTATTTTTAATATATAAAAATATTATTTTGTGGCCCTCACTTAAAAAATTTAAATTAAATGTGTGACTCATATAATCTATATATGAGCTGGACCTCATATAAAATTTCCCCTTTTAATTTTGATTTCAAAAACTTTAGAAATACATACCCCATTAAAACATTTTACGCATTCCTACTTTATTTAGAATCAATACAAAAAAATATATAAAACTTTCAACTCTTTAGTTGTTCTAAGCAAATGGAAAAAAAATAGTTATAATTTTTATCTAATGAATATTTCTTCTTAAGTGGAAAAGAGTAGCCTGAAATAAAATTAAGTTTGAAATATGATTATTAATTAATTTTGTTGTAAATTATGGGCATTTCAAAGGTGAAAATTTGAGATCCAAACGGCGAACTTTTATTATTCTTTACTAGTTTATAGATTTAGCTGATTATGATCGATTAATGGTTGATTTGTGAATTGTTGTTCACCCTAAACCAAACCAAAATAAAAGAGGGATATGATACTAGAAAAACACGACAATCAAATTATTATCCTTTCTTTTTTACATGTAGATTTTCAAATTATGTTAATAGCACAAGTTGAATTTTAATATATATATATATATATATATAGGGCCGCTTCCCTGCGCCAGAGGCAGGGAAGCTTATCTGCGCCACCTTTTATTCTAGGCCGTCCGATTACAAGGACAGCCCAGATTTATTAGTTTTTTTTTAAAAAAAATTTAATTTGATCTGGACCATCCAATTAGAAGGACAGTCCAGATCATATGGAGGGGCGGAGGCGGAGCGCTGCCGCCGTGGCAGGGAAGGGTGGCCGACCCTTTGCCTCGATCAGGCCTGCCCCATCCCCCGCCCCCGCCCCGGCCCCGACCCCCGCCATGGAGCCCGCCACGGCCAGATCTGGCCGCCGCCAGATGCGGGCAGGCTGCGGCCGGCTGTGGGCGGTCGGCCGCGGCCAGATCCGGTCGCGACAGGCTGGACCTGGCCGTCCCCGGCCATATATGGCCAGATATGGTCAGGGGACGGCCAGGTCCAGCCTGTCGCGGCCGGATCTGGCTGGCGGCGACCCGGACAAGAAAAAAACTTTGTGCCGCGGGGGAGCGAAGAGGAGGGAGGGCGGCAGCGTCCGCGACGGGGCGGTGGCTGTGACAGGGCGGCTGCGGGGGGGAGGCGGCCCCGACGAGGAAAAAAACCTGTTTGCCGCGGACGGGCGTCCGTGGCGGGGAGCGAGGAGGAGGGAGGGGGAGGGCAGCAGCGTCAGCGGTGGGGCGGTGGCCGCGATAGGGCGGCGGCGGGGCGACATGGCGGTGGGGCGGCGGCGCGTATTAAAAAATTTTTTAATAAGAAATCTGGGCCGTCCTTATAATCGGACGACCCAGAAGAGCTTGGGGTAGAAAATTTTTTCTGCCCCTTGCTCTTCTTCACTTTACCCATATATATATCATTATGCAATCTGTGGCATGGTGTTTTATATGTGTTTTGTTGTTGGCTCGATTCAAATAATACACAGTCAATCTAGTTTGATTAGTGTGATGCTAAGAAAATCTTTGTGTGTTGTTGTGGGCTTGGACATTGGATGCGTCTGCAGTTGAGTTTTTTGTCAGACCCAATGGCCAAGTTGGTGGTTTGTGTTTCGTTTAGTTATGCTCTGTAGATTAGGGTTGTGTTCACGTGTGTTTTGTGCACGCCATACATTTGTGTTGCAATAGGTTTAGAATTGTGTCGCACGCATTCGGGTGTACCTCTTAGCCTTAGTCAAGCCCTAAGAGTCGTCCCGAACATTTCCCTTGTTTTCCCTTCCTTCTCTCCCCTTCATTTCTTCTTTTCCTTCTGTTTTTCCCGTTGCGTAGCTATGCATGGCACAAGGGGCCCCTCCCAGTGCCTTTGCACCAACTCATGTGGGTGCGTGCCCTGCCTAGGTGTAGAGCAAAGGTGCCCCCAAGGTGCCTTCACACTGGAGTCAGAGTGGCATTTTACCCGCCCCTCTTTTCTTCCTTTTCTCCCAGCTCCTCCCCTCCACCCTAGCCACCACCACCCTCTCCTCTTGGCCGACATCAAGTGCTCCTCCTTTTTCCTTGTCCTTCCCTTCACCTTCCCATCCCCTTTCCTTCCTCTTCCTCCTCTTTTCCCCACGAGGTATGTGCCTTCTCCTCCGTTATTTTCGTTTTCGTGCACGGTCTCGATGTTTGCATGTAGATTTTCCTAATTAGGCATGTAGATAGCTAGATCATCCTCTCCTCATATAGATCCACTAGTTTTCTTGTTGATTTTGTGATAAAAATGAGATTTTTATTATTTGTTGTATTTGGATGTTTAATATAATAAACTAATTGTGTTAGCTTAAATTTATAAAATCTATCAACTAAATCTACCTAATAACAGTTGAAACGATATAAAGATTAAAATTATATAATTTTTGGCCACATATTGGGGAGCTTGTTTCTTATGCCGAGTTGATTAATTAATTAAATAGTTAAAACACTCATATTTGGCTGTGAAATGATCACTTATAAATCTTAAGTTGATTGATAATTAACTTGATTATCTTAATTAATTAAACAATATGAGATTACTTTAATAATGATAATCTTTTGATTCATGTTCATGGATTGGGTGTGACTCGATATCTTTCAAATTTTTTTGATATAATGTCGCTACAACGAAATTACCGTCGAGATTAAGTTTAAATAATTGACCCGAAATGTTAAGTTACTTTTCATAATTTTATCAAAGATTAGCGTGTCACGTATCTCAGTTAACTAGCCTTAAGTCTTACGGGTATTTCGACATCTTTTATTATATTTAATTATGCAAGTCGAATCCCAAAATATTGCAAGTCTTACGGGTATTTCGACATCTTTTATTACATGTGATGTGCTTTGTGGCGCGTTTAATTTTCCACCTTTGCCTGCCATATCATTTGTTGCATTTAAGATTGTTTGCATTTCATTACATGTATGCATCATTCAGGTTTGAGTAGAGGTCTCTGTTTGTTAGGACGTGTGGAGTTGAGCTCATCGAGTTAGAATGTGGAGCTTGTCTCACAGGTTCATTAGAACTCATCTTTGCATGATCTACTGCTTGGCTGTATTGTAATTTTGATTTTCATAGGACTCCTGTTACCTATGGGTCATCTTATCAGTTTTTTAGATTACTAAAACTATAAAGTTGAGATTCCTTGATGAGTATTTAAAATATGAGATCCAATTTAAATGTTGATCTTGTGCTATTTATGAGCCTTTCCTAAGCCTTATACTTTGTGCATGATTTTTGAATTTTCTATGCATGCGTAATGGATGAGATCTTGACACCCACAGAGGGTCAGGTTGGTACCCATCTTTGATGCTCGATTTGGTAGTTAATATATATTATATTATGATTATGATTGTGATATTAGATATAATACCTACTAGCTACTAGAGGTGTTTATTCAGCATGAGCATGGTCTCCTTTGAGTGTATCCATGCATTTTAGTGATCAGTTTAGGTCCTATTGGCCACATGCACGTTGTCGTCGGCCATATTTTGGCTCATGCATAATACCGACACATTATCACTAAGTGTTTTGGTTTGTGTGCATGAATATCTCATTGAATATGATTATGCCCTATTGGTCATATTCAGTTAATGATGTGGAGTTATGGAGATTTCTGTTTTCATGTTGAAGTTTTCAGGGATGATGAGTCATCTATTTATTTGTTTGGAATTATTTTTCGCAGTTATTTTCAGACCAGTAATCAGTAATCTATGATTACTGACGTATGTTTTCTATATAGTGTGGTATTACAAGTTTGGTTGGAGGGATACAAGGATTAATAATGACTTATGGGGATGCTTACATGTTTGCTAGTGTTGTGTGTGGTTGCTCATGTTGATGTGAGACTAGTGGGTCATGTAATGAAAATATTATGTGAGGCTTGTGTACTAATATGATTATCCAAGTGAAGCCTGTATGTCACATAATGAGAATAATATTCTAGGCTAATGAGCGAGTAAGAATAACTATGTGTGGGAGCCTGCAGGACTTTGAAATATGTAGTTGCCATGTCTTAAAATGCATGAAAGTTATTATCATCAACTTATGGTTGAGCTATTTTACAGGCAAAATATTCTAGGGTACATAGGTCTAATTATTTTGTGCAGGAATTCTCCAAGCCCCTTCTTAAAACTAAAGATTAAAATTAACCCAGGTACGTAGAGAAGAAACATGAGTTGGAGGACTTTCTGGGGTTTATTTGTAGGCTGAAGGCCTCGTGTGAAGTCCAGGCAAACCAACATCTTCAAAAATGTAAAATGTGTTGCAAATACTCTGTAAATATAATGTGAGCATGGTGGAAGATCTCTGTGATGTTCCTATGTGTGAAATGTGAATGCCTACATATAGTTTTATGAAATGTGAAATTTATACAAGTTGTAAATTTTTTTCCCACAACCTAGTTACCCGGGAGATTCTATTGGAACTTTTCCAAAATTTGAAGTCTTCATTGTAATTTAGAATTTCAGAAACCCAACTTTAGGATTCTGTGTATGCTTTTGTGTGTTTATGTATGTTTTGTTTGTGCATTAGATTCCTTAGCCTTTTGTTTTTGACACCTTGAGTGGTTAGAATTCTATGGGTCAGAGTATTTTCAATGAATAAGAACAATAGTCTAAATTTAATACTTTAGTTTAGTTCGCGCTTGGGAGCCAAATAAGGGGTTACACAACCAATGAGTAAACATTTCCACTTTCCCGTACAAATTTATTCACTTGATATGTAAAAAAATTCAACTCAATTGTGCGGCCTCTTCATATTCTTTTTCAAGTTTTAGGTCACCAACAATTTTCTTTCCATCAAATACTATTTTTATAAGGCACATACGTATGTCAGAACATAAAATACTTGACATCCTTTAATGATATTAATGGTAGGAGAATATTATTAAGATCTAGTTTGATCATATGAACATTAAACTCTTCATTACTTGTACTGATTAAAGGCTATACGGGAAGGAGATTTGTGGTAGCAAAATGTTACATCAAACCTGCTCTAAAAACCCTATCATTGGTCATAATTATCACAATTAATAGAATATAACTATTATTACGAATAATTCCTTCAAACTCCACTAATTGTGCAGATTTGAAACAATGAAAAAGCTGCTACAGGTTTTCTAAACATATTTCAACTTTTAGTTGCTCTAAACAAATGAAAATATAGTAATATGTTTTGTATAATAGGTATATATTTTCCTCTTAACTGAAAAAGGAATAAATTTTGTTTTGTTATGGCCTAAATAAAAGCTTGAACTAAGATTGTCAATGGAAAAAGAATAAATTTAATTATGGCTATTTTTATAACAAAATTTGAAGCTTAGTCATTTATGATTAATAGTGCAAATTAATGCAGATAACTGCGCAATATATCAACATTATAAGAATCAGTATGAACTTTCAACTTGTAATTTGATTCATTTGATTTAATATGGCCATTAGTAGGGGTGCTAAATGAGCAAACGAACTGAGCTCAACTTGTATTTGAATTCGGCTCGAATAGTTCGAAACTCGTTCGAACTTGACTCAAGATCGAACGAGTTTTGAGCATACATGTTTGTGTTCAACACGAATATCTTTTATGTAATCTAGCTTGAATACACTTAAACTGTTTAATTTTCTCTAGCTCAGACCCAACTTGTTCGTGAGCTCGAAATCGAGCTCGATTAAAAGTCAAAAGTACCTCATTTAACAAAAATACAATCAATATAGATTGAACCTACTGCTTTGAAGTCTTCAAGGTGAATACTTACCATCTCAATTATCTTATTTTTTGTTATTATATTATGTGTGTGTGTGTGTGTATATATATATATATATATATATATATATATATATATATGTATATATATATGCTAAATACTCACTGAACTGGTTCGACTCAATTAACAACCCTAGCCATTAGGTAAAAAACTTAATACTTTGTGAGAATGGTTTAAATAATTTGTATAAGAATTGGCAGATGTAGATTATTTTGACCAATTAATAGGATATTTGTAAATTGTTGTTGGTCCCAAACCCAAATATAATATGAATGAGACATTGCAAGCACCTACAATCAATATATATATATATATATATATATATATATATATATATATATATATATATAGTATATATATATGTGTACACCATTGAATTTTAATACTTTTTAACCATGACATGAAGGGTGTACATTCCCACCTTCCCATACGATTACACCCACTCAACATTATAAATATCCAACTCAATTATCCTGCCTCTTCATCTTCTTCTTCTTCGAATTTTAGGTCTATGATCCATAATTCTCCTTCTCAGTCAATGTACCATCTAATTGAGATGAATACATCACCCACATGTCAAACCCAAAATATTGTAGTGTTTTATTAGCGATATTTTTGTTGAATGATACTGAATGTTACCAAGATTTATTTTGATCCAATGAACTCAATATATAGGTGGCAACAGATGAACAATAATGAGAAGAAAAAATAGAAAATTTCAGGGCTAGGTTTGCTATCAAGTTTTTGACCTACGAGAAATAAAAAAAGGGCAACTATGGGCTGGATTTAATCCCATCCACTCACTATCTATGCCAAACTATATGAATTGGACCAAAAAGGCTATACATCGTTCTAATTAGGCTTACAATAACATATTTCATTTGTTTCACTTTGAGTGATAAAGATGGAGCAACCAAGATATATTAGATTTAGATAGTTTATTAGATTTCTTATTCATGTAGGTACATTATTTAATAAGATTTAGGAATTCTTTGGCTGGTTTAATTTGTACCCGGTTTTTCAATTTGATATTTTTAAAAATCTAGCTTTTAATAGAAAATCATGATATTTAACCAGTATTTAATTATATGTTGATGACAACATATATTTTGAATGTCCTATTAAATATTATATATATATATATATATACAATTTTAAAATCAAGTTCGACCCAGTCAAATCAAATTTAACCCCTACCAACTATAATCCATATTTAAAACTTTGAGGCTCTGTTTAATTAGTATTAAAAAGATGTAAAATACATGAAATTTTCTTAATTATAATTTGTAAAGAATAAGTTATGATGCAAATATGAGATGCAAAATCTTTTTAAACATAATTTTCCTCCTCTTACTTGTCTTTTTTAAAAAATTTATGGAGATGAAATTTCTTAGGACTACTTAGTGTAAGTGTTAATTGCATCTTACAATAAAATAATTTAAAATAAATAATTTTCAATGGAAGATCAATATTTTGGCATGAATCACGATAAAAAAATTAGTATGAGCTACACCACATATTATTTAAACTTCTTTTAGTGGACGCAATGAGATTTATATATATGATAAGTAGACTCCAAAGTACAAGGTTGGACAAAATTTGATCTTTTTGTACATCAATATAATCAATTTTTAATTTTTTTAAAATTATAGTTAAAAGATATTTTAAAATTAATTTATTTTTATTGTAATTATTTTGATAATTAAATTGAAGAGGTAAAAACATTACATTGATCTAAAATTCTATAAATACCCTTGTTATTTATTTTTATATTTATTTATGTAGATTTAAGTAGTGCGGCTCACTACACTACTCTAAATAAAAGGTGTAGCTCGTATAATTAACTTACCTATATAAGGATCATTACCATTCATAAATTTCATATATTTTTTATTTCTTCCGATCAAGCGGAGCCTAAAGCCCAATTTAAGGATCCATAAAAATCTGAAGATCATAATTCCAACTCAGCGACTCGTGAATGTTAGAGTTGTATTTGATCATGAAACCCTTCAAATCAATTGATACTTCCAAATGAGTGAAATCCATTGTTCACATCTTTAATACTAATTAATATGTCTTCTTCGTGTTTTTTTTCATTTTATTCTCTTATTTATCCCATGGAGAAATTGATCGTAATCATATCACAGGGGAGAAGTTGCACCAACTGACCTATGACAACACAAGACTAAGGAAGGCAGCATTACCCAAAATATCTCATTATCACTCTAGCTTGCTGGAATTTTGATGGATCGGCAGCCATCCATTGATGTCAAATTGGATCAGCTTACATTCGTGGATGGAACAGGAAGAATCTCCAAAACATGACTGATCATATTCCTTCATGGTGTGACGAGGCTTGCTGGCTCCTTCAGATTCCAAACTTTGCATCTGCATGGTTCTTCCTGTCCCCATGACGATAACCAGGAATCTCAGGAAAAAACTTGTTTGAAAAGAATAACTGAGTGAACGGAAGAGTTTAGCAAGTGTGAAGATTAGGGCTTAATCAGCCACAATAATTGTGATTCCGAGGTTTTATCCTATTGGTCGAGGACAATATCCTTTCCTTGCGAAAGATCTTGGGTTCGATTTTCGTAGGGACGGTTACTTGCTTTATAAAAGAAAAAAATAATGTATATTTTAAAAAAGAGTAATTCAGTTGAAGATATCATTGGTGTTCTAATTAACTAACTGTATGTTTGGTGATTTTTTTAACGTTTCATGTTAGTTTTAGCACTTCGATGTAATATTTTTGGGTATTGCCCATGTTTCTTATATTTAAGTAATTAGTGAGTGTAGAAAGAATATTCTAATGTAAACTCAAGGATTCAGACATTCGTGCAGATTTAGGTTTCATCCACTTTGATTGTTTTTAATCGTTAACATCAACTTCCACACATAAACTAACTTCCATTGGTTATATCTCTCTCCCACATTTCCCTGTGCCAAAGTTTTACTCCATTTACAGCATTGAGAGAACCTCTTATAGTAAAATATTAAATTTGTTCGCCCATGCAAAGATAAAATTAACATAATGCAGACCATGTACCCATGATTGTTTCTAAATAAAAACCCTGTTCATTGTTTCTTTCTTTTGGCAACTACATTACAAAAAAGGAGCTTACATAGAAAACACTACGATAGCTAGATATTGGATCACATGTATGTACTTTGGAGTTAATCTTTGATCATATCTGAAAGATGTTGAAGGTGTACAACAGAGAAGCTTAATTAGCTAGAGCCAAAGAGCTCCCTCCTTCTTGAGCAGAGGAACAAGCTGGCCACTGAGGTGAAGGTTCATGACCTGGTCGGTCGAGCCTACGAGGCGGCCGCCGACGAAGACGACAGGCAGGCCGGGCCGCTGCCCCACCGCATTCACAAGTTCCTTCTCCATCTCACTCCCCTTAGCATCCTGGTCCAGTTCATGGATAGCAGGGTTCACTCCCAGTTCATAGAAGAACCTCTTGATGGCATGGCACATGCAGCAGAAGCTAAAACTAAAAATCACCACTGCATTCTGACCGGCCAATCTTGTCACTCTGTCCATACCCACAAAAATTGTCTCTTGTTGAAGTTTGGTGCTACTTTGATGAGGGAAGAAGATGGGGTTGTGGGTTATTTATAACAGGGAGATATGGATTGTTGGACTCGTTGGATAGGATTGTTTATCGTGGATATACAGGAAAGGAATGTTCTTTAGTGATATTTCTCTTTTCTCTAATCCTCAACATTGACACTTCTAATCATTCTCCGAGTGTACAACTTGGACCTTTGTTGTCATGTAGGTGGTTCTACCAGACTCTGCATGTCAACTATAAAGTTAGCATCATAATCTGCTGCTATACAGTGTGGGTAGTGGTGTTGGGAAATATATGGTTCATGATCAGAATCAGAATATTTTGTAGATGAACTTTGAGAGAGAGATCAATAGGATGCATAGATTGTGGAAGTTACTGCTTGCAATGGAGATAATCGGAAGCATGGGCGGTTGGATTAATTAAATCAGGATGATCAGGTTGGGAACGGGAAAAGAAGATATGTTGGTGTCTGATTCGAATTTCACACTTTATCTTTCAATAATTTGTAGTTGTGAGTTCTAAATCTGTCGGCAGCCACTGGTTTAGATAAATATTGATTGGGATATATGTACCTTCATGTGGATCTTGGCATATTTGTTTTCTTCAATATTTACAAGTACGTTCCATGATGTAGAATAATGTACAAAATGACCAAGCTAATGTATGTAGTTCATATATATATATATATAGTATATATATAGTAATCTGCTTTTTACTACCAGCTACTTGGGGATATCAATGGGCAATATTTAATATCTTAAAATTTTCTAGGCTAGAAGTGTTAGGAAGTTGATGCAAATTCAATCTACAGCTTGTATATATGAAGGGGTCCTACTTGCAACTTAACTCTATAGCAACAAAATATGAATATTTTTCTTTCCTACACAAAGATCTAGAATTTTAATGGCTATATATATATACATATACATTGAAAGTACCACTTAATGCAACTTTAATATTCACTGGAAATAGGAAATTTGTCACATACAATATAAATTATTGTAGTGTAATTATTAAAATTAGAAAAAAATAAAATATTTTAAGAACTTATATTACTTGACTTGGAGTGTCAATTATTAAATCTGTAAGTGGGTAGTCATTAATGAAATTTGACTCGTGAAGTCACCAGTAGAGTCCACTTGGAGAATTTTTAAAGTCAAAATGGGAATTCTAAAACTACCACTAAAAAAAAATTAAGCCAAAAAGAAACGGCACGTGTATGTATATATATATATATATATATTGCTTAAAAAAGGTTTTCTCGTATAGTTCACAGGGTTTATCACGAGACCGTGGGCATGAGGCCCCCATGCAAGCATAAAGTGGAAGTGCTGAATTGGAAAGATGCTCGAATCCATTTATCCATCCCATTTGTTCCTCGACGAAACCTTCAAATTACTCCCTCCGCAAATATTCAATAATAACACGCAAGATCATACGTATCTAAAGTTTACAAGTACCAACCTAGAAATTACCAATGCTTTATGAACAATTATATCATGACCATGTGTTGAATTATATATATATATATATATATATATATATATATATATATTATTTTTGGGCTATTAGCTTAAGCAAGTTCCAAGGATCTGATATTATCGTACTTAATCATATATATTAATCCATGCATGCTTGAGCTAGCTTTTACTTTGTGGGAAATATGATAAGAGAATCAAGAGTATGATGTGTAGATGAGATGGAACCATGCAAGTTGGCCTCCTCATGTACATATCCATGACGCATGCAACGATTCGACACCGACAATCGAAATTTGACATTCTCTCTATAATCTGCCTAGGCCGGCGCACAGGCATGTACTATGTATCCAAATGATTAACGATAAGAGTGCTGCTAAACCAACCTTAAAACGTTTTTTCATCTAATGTAATTTTTGTGAATAGGGCATTATCAAAGAGCATTCAATGATGCTCCTCAGACATCTAAGCTCCGTAACATTGTTACCTTAAGTATCATTTAATTACTTTAAAAACTCTTCACGACTCGGACTTCATAATTTGTTAAGTCAAATTCTATATATATACGCCGATTGATTTAATAATTAATTCCTGAAATTATATTATAAAAATTATCAAAATATATTATTTTTTATAATTAGTTAAATTAATATTTTTAAATAGTTTAAATCATATATTTATTAATTTTAAGTGTAAAAATAATATAATATAACAAAGTAATCACGTTGAAGTTTTGAAGTCCGAGAAGCATTTTAATACTCTTTCATGTTGCTATTTTCACATCGGGTAGAATGACGTTTTTAACCCGATGTAGCATTACTCATTTCATCAAAGAATAAGGTAGGAGTCTTCAATATTTATTCTCTTTGTGAGAAGGTACTGAATCCAATTCTCACTTTTCTATATTTGAAGACATAATACTAAGAAGTGTTATGCTAATAATAGGTGTTAAATATGTGTTGCACAAATAAATAAAAACCAAATAAAAAGAAAGAAAGGAAAAAAAGGGGAAATGATGGGAACAAATAGCAAAGAAGTCTTTTTCTTTCTAAGAAAAATTATAAATACATGCATTTTGCATGATGATTGAAGCTGCGACGACCCACCACGTGTACACTACATTGAACGTCAATTTGTACTTGAATAAAAATAATTTAATATTATTAATTAACTCAAACTATTAGAATAATCAGCTTATTAAATTTATTTTTTCTTCACTTAAGTCATCTCTTCTTCAATATGCTCATTGATTAAGTTTTAAAATATATTAATAAGAATAAATCATATTATAATTGACGAGGAGGATTATATAACTATTCATATATCGTAAAATAAAGCTTTACGCCAGAATTAATAATCAGATAATGACTCCAAAATATTATTGATTTGAATAAAATAAATTTTATTACAAGTGCGCCAGCTGTTATCAAGTAATAAACTAATATGTTCAAAAAGATAGATTATCTTATCGACTAAATCCTTTAACTAAATTATATAAGAGCATGAAAAACAAACTTTTGTTATCTGAGTAATAAAATTATAAGAAAGAGAACAAAACTTTAAGCACTAGATTTAAATTTTTTTCTAAAAATGTACAAACTACGCTAGAGATCAATAATTCACAAAATATTTATAAAAATAAAATTCAATTATTAATTAAGATGATGAAATTTTTATCAAATAATAATTACCCCCTAATTACTCAAATGTATTAAATTTATGGCAATGTTTTATAGTTTTTTCCATAAACAAAGCCTATCAATTTATTATTATTTAATTGATTATTTAACATATTTTCTCTCTTTGAAACATTACTATGCCTCACCTAATTAAATAAATAAAAAATATTAAAAGTAAAAATCATTAATTTCATGTGGAAAATAATTACAACTTACATTTCAACTAACATAAAATATCAAGTCATTAGTCTAAGATCAATCTTATCCCTAAGATAAACTAAATTACTCTATAAAAATAAACTAATTAAAACAACTTGAAAAACTCATAGAAGAGAAAGAAAAACTCTTTTGATTGATCTCTAAATGATGTAAAAGCCCTAGCATAATTTTTTGGATCTCCTATCTCTCTATTGTTGGTTTACCTCAAGACACCAAAAGCACAATGGGGAAGAACTTCTAAAAAAATAGAAGTATTTTGAGGAAGAACCTCCAAAAGAATGAAAATTAATCTATAAGGTCTCCTTCTAAATGAAGGATGAAGCTATCTATAAAAGCTGGAAGCTTGCAAAAATTGGCTTTTAAATTAGGAAATTGAATCAAGTCAATGACTTTTAAATGTTGCGCCACAACTTTCATGTTAATTCTAAAATTCCTGACTTTTTTCTCTCTATATATTGTTTTGATTCATTTGTGTGCGGCGTTCTTCTTGTCAATGTAGTCAAATATCCACTAATACCCTAATATAAATTGAAACTAATTAATTTTATATAAAAATCAAAATCAACTAAAAACCAAGAAAAAACTGATGAAAACCCTGTGAACTAGACATTATTAAGTACTTAAGATGAGGTAAAACATAATTAAGCATATTACATAATTATCAATTATAACAGTTACCTACTATTTTATACTTCGTTTGTCCGGAGTACATATGTGCCTTCTATACGGTAACCAATTGTCCAAGGTCTATCATCTACGCCTTGAGTATATGCGCCTTTAGACATGGAAGCAAGGTTCAGATATTTCGCATATTTTTTATCTACACCACGTCATAGTCGGTATTGAATTAACCAGCGGTGCAAGCTCTTAGAAGAAGTAACATGGGAGAAGAGGGAGAGGTGAGGCTGACCAAGCCAAAGGGAGAAGAGATCTCCCCTCCTAGGCTAGCATGTTATAGTTCTCTAACACCTCACCACTACTCTCATTTGTGTCTTGAAAAATAATCAGTAGGAAGGTCTTACCGTTAATATTGAATGAATAACTAGAGATATATATATATATATTTATCTATATAATAAAATATACAGGTTCTCATTTATTCTTAAATTAATATTGTAAGGCCAGTCAGTAAATTACCACTCTTTGTGTCTTTCATTTATAAGGGACCTCATTGTCTCACTCATTATTAATTAATTAGCCAAGGTAATTAATTACATCCCTTATTTTATATATGGGACTAAAGTGGAATGAGCATAGAAATAGTTTAGAGTTAAGGTGTTTGTGCATGTGTGTGGCAATTGGAGACCGTTTTGAGGTCACCTTCTTAGCAATACCCTTTCCATTGTCACAAAATGAGACGGGGGATGCAAAGTAGCATATGTTGCCCACTATTTAAATATTGGCTGCCCCTTTAAGTCTTGGGAAGTCTACTTTGTTGCCCACTATTTAAATATTGGCTGCCCCTTTAAGTCTTGAGAAGTTAGAAACTTACAAGTCACTCCAACACCCACCCCATCTAATTCTCCTACTTGATTATCACTTTGCCTTCCTTTGGCATCTTATTTGATACAACTTTTGCATGAGATAGATTTCCATCCTCCTAATATTATTTTATGTTCTCCTTGATTGAGTGGGCGTGTGCCCAGATACTTTGTTATAAAATACATAATTTTCACCAACTTGTTTAATGGAAATTCTTGACATCTTCCTCAGATTAATTAATTAATCAATACCCTATTAGAATTTCGCACATGAATTTAAGAACAATGGAAGCTTCATGGAATTAAGTTTGATGACTTAATTAATTCAATGGTTTTAACATGGGCTTTAGTACTAGCACTAGCTAGGGAAAGCATTGTGTAATTTATAATATGCCCGACCGACTTTTTGCTTATATACGATGCACCATTTTGTCAATAAAACGAAGTCATATTCTGTCAATAAAACGAAGTCATACTTTTATTTGTGAACTATATAACAATATCTTTTCGCTTTTGTTTGAACTTGATGTTGACTTTTATTTTTTTCCAAGCTGTTAATGGGGATTTTTATTAAAAAAATTTAATATTAAATTTAATAATAAAATAATATTTTATTTACAATTCAATTTAATGGTATTTTATGCTTTTTAATGATTGAATGATACTTCTTCACTTATTTAAGTACTTAGACTCCTACTAAGCTTGATTTAGTGTATTTGCTGTCTATTGGAGAATTGATTTGTTGGCAAATAGACCTTTTAACGGAATCAACATAAAGTAAATATTTGTGTTCAAGATTAAATGAAAACAAATATAAAATAAAATATGAGGCACAATAAAAAGTAGATAAAAACTTTCCTCCAAATTAAAAAAAAAACCAACTTACTCGATCAATTTCAATTAAGAAACCCTCTATAATCAAATATCAAATACAATTTGAGAAAATTCTCCAAATACAAATCAAATAAACAACAAGATCTCAAAGATACAAGAAATACAATATATGAAAAATTAAGAAAATAACATACATCTCAAAGAGAAATTGATCAATCGCACACCTTCAATTACGACCACAATTTTAACTTGAGATGAGGAAAAATTTCTTAAAAACTCTCCTTTTATGAATAAAATATACTCAAAAACTCACTCTTTATGAGTCAAATATGTTAAAAAACTCTTAAGAAAATGTTGTGTGTAACATTAATAGAATTCTCTTTTATATAGAACAATATGAGTAGAATTCAATAAGTCTCCTCATCAAACTTTTATAGAAGAGGACGAAATCATACATAGATACATGAAACACCAACTCATTAGTGTCATAAACAAAAAGTCAAAAAAATTGACTATTGAATTTTTTATGCGAATGGGTAAGAAAAACCCAACAAATCTTCTCCGTCACGAATCTATGAGCTAACTAAATATAATTGATAGTAAAATTCTCCATACCACCTCCACTTCGACAGAATAAATATTTGTCCTTCGTTACAATCTTGGTCAACGTATTTGAGATAAAAACTTGTTCTTGTCAAAGTGGACCTTGTTCAACTCTAATAACTTTTTTACCAACACATCTTTTACTCAATGATATCAAACATCTATATGTTTACTCTTTGAATGAAAACTAGAGTTCTTATTCAAATATATAACACTTTGATTGTCACAAAATACTTCATATTTATTTTTGCTTACCTCAATTTCATTCAGAAATCTTTTAACTATAGAAACTCTTTGCAAGCTTTTGTAACTGCAATGAATTCAACTTCAGTTGTGGATAGAGCAACACACTTTTATAATTTGGACTACTAAGAAATAACAGCATGAGCAAAAGTAACAACCACCCCAAAAATAGAACTTCCTAAAGTCAGGATTAGCAGCCATATCTATATTACAATAATATGATAATATAGGCTTACCTCCCCCAAAGCATAAACATAACTTAGAAGTACCTCTCAAATATCTCAATATCCACTTAACTGTTTGTCAATGTTCTCTGCCTATATTATATAAATGTCTACTTACTGCCCTGACAATATACGTTATGATTGGTGTAGTACAAATCATAACATACATAAGACTTCAGATGCATAAGGGACCTTCTTCATCCCATATACCTCTGCTTCAATTAGCTCGCTCTTCTTTAATTTGAATTGAGCTCCTAGCGGAACAAACCGGTTTGGCTTCCTTAATGTTAAATCGCTCAAGTATTTTACCATTTCTTAGATCTCTCTTTTATTTGTAAGAGTTCTACTTCTTATGGCCAGCTTTATCACAATAAAAGCTCTTGAAGGTCTTGTTTCTAGATTTAGACCTTCTTCTGCTCTTGTCTCTTTCGCCTCAATTCCTACTCTTTGATTTTCACCAAGAATTAATTTCAAAAACCAAAGCTTGAGATGAATTGAGAAGGTTATCTTTTGTGTTTTCCTTCTCACATCTTCACTCAAGAGACAACTTAAAACTATATCAAAAGTGAGTTGTTTATCAGAATTATTCAAAGAAATAATCAAAAGTTCCCAAGACTCCGGTAAAGTATTCAATAAAGCTTAGACCATAGTTTATTTGTATACCTCGTATATACATTGATAACTCGTGTTCTACTGTATATATCATATGCATGTCGGGCATACTCAACAACTATAACATGTTCATATAACCATCTAAGCCCCATACTCATATTCTTAAAATTGGTCTGGATTGAACTCGCTCAAACCAACTCAAGACTTGCCCGAACCAGGCAACCTACAAGTGGGTAAAACCCTAAGCCAAAACTGACAAGATGTTCTATTAAACATCAATAAAATTCTCTGTTATATAACAAAATTCTCCTTTGTATAAAAGAATGTGAGAATAATTCAATACATCAACTTATTAAGCTTCTATAGAAAATAAAAAATTATATATAAGTATACGAAACCCCAATTATTAGTGTAATAAATGAAAAGTCAAAAAAATTGACTATTGAATTTTTTAATACAAATGGTGAGGGAAACCTAACATATTTAGATAGATAGAATAATCCAAAACAGTTTTTTTAAAAGAAAAATTACGGATGGGTTCAAATCAGAATATGATTATATATGGCTATATCTATATTAAATCCGAACTTGTATATCCGAACTCTTATCGGATCCAAATTCGAAGATTAGATCTATTTCATTTACCATGTCCATAATTGATCCGAATATACCCCTATCTAATCCATATCTAACGCAATCAAATAAAATATATAAATTTTGATATATAATTTAGAGTGATATAAAGCATTATTTTATATATTTTAAATTATAAAATAAATATAATTTTATTAAATAACACTTTTAAGATTGGATATTGATTGGATCATCCCAAACACATATCCAATCCAATTATTTTCGGATATATAATATACTCCGAAAAGTTCGAATTCAAATTTGATCTGAAATGGTTTTGGGTCGAATATAAACCGATCGAATTCAAAGATATTAGGTATCCAAACTCAACTCTATCAAAAACCCACCCATAATACCAGTAAAAGGTGGATAGCCAAGGGCTGAATGTGGATAGCAGCACCATACGTGGTGGCCCTACGAGATTCAGAGAGGGCAGTGCCTTTGCCGCCCCAGCCAGATACTATTGCCGCCAATTGGCGCGGCCATCGATCCCCTTTTTCTGAAAAAAAAATAGCCGGCTAGGCAATTCTAACCAAGAATTATATCAAGAATTATAAATAGACCATAAACCATTATTGGCTATGAATTGTGTAGCTTTCTACTATTGAACGGTGAATTATTCTTTTTATTAATTTGTTGTGGAAGCTTATTCAATTTGGAGAAAGACTACAAGAGGTGAATCTTAATTTTAAAAAAATTAATAAAACTAACATCTTTATTAATCTTCTTTACAATTAACCTCAAATGTGTCTCTCCTACTGAAAATGGGTTGTGGCGTGATATATGGGCTTAACATGGCGGTGTATGGGCCTCAGCCGGTGCTAGGCACCTTGGTCCATTAAGAACCTTCTAATGCTGTCTAAGGTGTATTAAACACAATACGGTAAACTTTTAAATTAAAAACCATTCATCTATAGATGTGAATTTGAGATGGAAAACTCTTAATTAATTGTCACTTTAAAACATAAAGCTGCTAATTATTCTCACTTTTCTCAAAGTTCTTCCCCTTTCCACTTTTCTAATCCAACTTCTTCTATAATTTCTTGCCCATCTCTACGGTTCATTTCTAGATCTTAATAGAATGGTAATAGTAAGACATTGAGTAGTTGAGTATTTTAATGAGGTCAACTAAAATAATTAATAATTAACAAGCCCAAGTTTTGAGCCAACTCAAGCTCAACAAACTACTTAGAAGAGTCAAACAAATTAAAGGGGAAAACCCATGAAAAGGATCAAATCACCCCCAACTGCAATCATTTAATCTATTCTTTTCTGACTCAAAAAACTCTATGACTTGACTGTAAGTCTACAATTTTCCGAGTCCATGACTCTATACCATCAGATTTTATAATTTATAGCTTTCCAATTAATCAAGTAACAAAAAAATCAATAAAATGTATATTTTTTAATTTACCTAAACCAATATTTATTTGTATCGTAAATTATATATTAATAAATTCTAGGTGTTAAAAATATAGTACAATATATAATAATTTTATATGATTTTTTATATATTTAATTTTTAAAAAATATTATAAATGACTGCAGGCCTACTTGAAATCGACTCTACCCCATAGCATATGCCTAGTCGAGTTAGAATCTCGAACTAAACCGAACATCTCAATGTTAATGAAATTAGAACTTTTATAGAAAATGGTCAGATCTCAGGCCATAATGTTTGATTGCATGCATCGGGACGCCAATAGAACAATTGGTGACCTTTCTACCACCAGACGTGTTGAGCGCAAATCGCCTAACCTCGCTGGCATCTTATCTCCGAGCACCCAAAACCTGCCGTCGGGAAGAGCAACTTGGCAAACAATACTGGACCATTCCCATTAAAGTGGTGCAGTGGTCCTCATGATATCAAACCGCCAAGGTGGGATCAATGCAAGAGCATGTTGACTCTTCTGCTACCCAGCTTTTTGTAAAGAGCAGAATCTTCTTCCTCGTGGCTGCCATTCCCCCAGTTGCATCCCCATCACCTCATTTTCAGCTCTCATCTCCCAATGACCATGGAAACATACCCTACCCCTTCAAATCATAATGGTCCATAGCTCCTCCATTCGGCCGCCCTCGATCGAGAATCTCTAGCTTTTTCACCTTGCACTCGATCGAAAGTTGGAACGAATGATTAACTTCTAGAAACGCCCAAGTTACAGATGTCGTTATATTATTACGTTTATAAAATGATAGAATATAGAGGATATAATTATTGCATATTTTAGGGTTTAGAGTTGAGGTTCAAGGTTTAGGCTTAATTAGGCCAGGTGCTGTTACAAACATTTTAATATTAAAATACTAAGTTTATATATAATATTGTAGAATATATTTTAGGGTTTAAAGTTAAGGATTCAAGGTTCAATTTAGAGTTAACAAAAGTATTAAAATCTCTCCATATATGAGTGCATATTATTATTATTCAAATTAAAACAACGAACCTACGGTTATTTACTACGTATACACTAATGGAGAAAATGTCATTTGCCACGGCTCATAACCATGGCAATTGGGAAATTGCCATAACATTGGCAATTGATGGCATAGTCATGGCGACCGACCAATTGTCATGGTAAATTGCCACGGCTAATGGCCATGGCACATATGGCAGGGACAAACTAATATTGTCACAATTAATCATGCCAAAATTTAGCCACAGTAACGACCGTGGTAATAGCTGCCCAAACCATGGAGTTTTAGGGGTACCCTTTGGAAGACCACCCACGAATGTTGCCACGGCTTGGGCATGTTAAATTTTAACCACGGTTTTGTCGTGCCTAAGCCGTGGCATTCGTATCTATGGTTACTGCTAGCAAGTGAAGTGCCCCTGTGAGCTAGGATCTAAACCTGTACCACATACCCCTATGAGAGGTAGGATGATCAATTTACGTGAGTGCAAGTATAAATTGATGCACTTGTCACATGAACACAAAATTATCATATTACGTCGAACTTCTAAATAAGCGTAGGCAAAGTTTAGAAAGTCTTTATGCTTTGCACAAATACCGGATTCAATCCACCACTTAAGAATTTCTCCCATACATCCAGCCTCGACCTTGAAAAGGTATGATATAACACAACCTTATCAATTTATTCATAAGTATAATACTATTTATGAACCTTACGTTAAGGAGTCTTTACTTGATAACTATGTCAAAAAATGATTCAATTGAATTTAATCACGTAACATACTTGTAAAGACCTGATCCAATTAGTATAAATTGATGGACTTAGTCATGTCTTTAAAAGTGATTAATCAAATGAAAAATTATAAAACCATCCCTACTAAGTTATTAGATCTTACCCTAATAAGTATTGGACATAAGACTAATTTAACGTTTTGGAAAATATTATATTCTACTCATCTTAAAAAATATTTATCCTCGTAATTCCTTTCTATGACATTTAATACTACCTCTAAAGGCCCAACCAAATTAATACAAAATGATGAACTTAGTCGCATTTTTAAAAATGATTAATTATATTAAAAATTGTAAAAATACATCTATTAATACATTAAATCTTATCTCAACAAGTATTAAATATGTGGCTAACTTGACTTTTTAGAAAATATTACAATGTCACGTTATTTTATTTCAACAATATTATGTCCTATATTGTATTGAATTGAGTGATGTATACGACACTTATATTACAACTATCCTATTATCAACATTATAGTTCCCATTAAAACATGACTTGATCGAAGACAATGAGTTGGATCATCCAAATTCCAGTTCATATGATGCGTCTAACATAACTTCATGATATAAAATGATTATCAAATCAATTTTTGCATGTTAATTTCCTAAAATTTTTGCAGCATTTCGTCTTAAAAATAGGGTTATATTCCATCTCCACAATTAAAAAATAACAACTACATTTGCAATGGCACATTAGGTGACAATCATAGATATTAATTTTAGACAAATTAACGCAACACTATTAAAAATGAATAAGTCAATACTCTCAATATTGCTTATCAATATATCTATGCCAATAATTAGGTTAATCAATAACTCAGTTTGCATATACATCTTCAACATATCATTATAATGAATTGTATCAATCAATTTTTTAAGAAAATTACTTCACGGACGCAGGCAGATGTGTTCAATGACTGTAGTTGGACGACACCACTACTGGCGAGATGTGGTCAGCCATGACCAAGGAGACGGCCGTACACAGAGTGGGGGGTCACCGGAAGACATGGAGTAACTACGCTGGTATAGAGGACGGTGAGGGGTGTCTGACAATTCAATGGGGGTGCTGGTTGGTGAATGTGAACCTCTTACCTATGGAAGTGGAGTGCTGTCGCCGGCAATGGACGGGCAGGAGGGGGTTGCGGCACCTAAGTTTTCAGCAAATGTGGACCTCGACCGACATCGCTGGTAGAAGGAGATTGACCACCCCTTGGCAACATGTGACGGGCGGTGGATGGTGGCCGACCATTTAGTCTGATGTGGTGTCACTAGGGTTTGGCGAGAAGCCCCCCTCCACCCCACCCCCACCCACCTCAACTCCCCCTCCCCCCATCCTTTGCCACGACTTAGACCATGGCTGGTGTCACGGAGCTGAATCTAGGATCCAAAATTTTTCGATCATAATCAGTCCTGTGTGGCGTATTCCCACCTCGAGAACACTCAACCTAACACTAAGTACGCTAGATAGAACAATAACGAAAACCCACGACACAAACACTAACCTTTGTGTTCGGCCAACTCATAACACCGAGGTTACTGGTTTCAATCCCAGTAAATCTTTGTCCCCGATATCACTACTCCAATCAACCCTTCGCTCGATCACCCGTGCTCGATCACACCCCCAAGCACCGATACAATGCTCTCGGTTACTAGCACGCCCTGCCGATAAGCTGTTCTGAGAACCAAATAGCACCACACGCAGCAACTTCCCGATCGCCCCAAATACCGATATAAGTATTGGGGTCATGCTGTCTACCCTTGCTAGTCTCAGCAACTAGTTACCACAACTGACTGCCTTGTAAACTTCGACCGTGACTTAAATACAGAAGTTCCCTGCCTAAAACGTCAGCCAACAAGCAAACAAACAGATTATGGAAAAACACTTCCCAACCTTATATTATAACAAATAAGGATTACAAGTACTCTACTCTCTCCTTCAAGTACTTGTTCGGCTTGTGGACAACCCCCACAGCCTCGCCCCAATGCACCCCAAATACAATGGAACTCACGGGATTGCTATAACCCAAGTAACCCTGCCCGATTGCCAACACCAGCAACTCCACAACATGTACCTGGATTCCAACAAGCGTTGATGAAGTTCCAGCACTATCCACAAACACCAGCTGCAGTAACTTCACAGCTTCCTTCTCTCCCAGTAGACTCACGTTGCACAAAACCTAGGAATTCTCTCCTTTTTCCGGATAACTCCTCTCCTTCTTCTTCCAGCCTTCACCCTGTGTATTTATACACCACGTCTTCCTGCTTCAAGATAACTCCAACCTTAGTCAGCATCCTTATCTTCAAAGATATCCAAAGATCCACTGCGTCCAGCAACCCAGCCCTACTCCACGTCCAGGTCCATCACACGGTCTTCAAGTTTATCTCCAGGAGTTAGTTGCAATCTTCACTTGTCACCAGATATGGATAACATATTGCACCGCTAGGATCCAAACAATACCCACTGACTTGACCCTAGCCATTGTCCAGTCATGGTTCAACCTCACCGCCATCTTCCAGCAATTACCAGCCACAATACCGGAAATGGACTACCGCTGCACTGTCCAGCCTCTATACCGCTCCATTCTTCAGCAGACGCCCAGGACACTGTTACCGCTACACCAGCATGCCGCTATTTGGATTGGCATCCATCCTCCAACCCCGCACATTGCCCATGCACCAGCAGTCCCGCACCAGCACTCGCCCGCTAATGCCCCTGCAACGCTCTCGCCATGCACCAGTGCCCTGCATCACGCGCCCGCTCCTGCCACACCAAGTACCGGTATAGTGCTCAATACAGCAAGGTCTCGCTCGGTCTCTCTCGCACACCCGCGCATGCTCACGCGCCAGTGCTCAGTATGCTGCCACAATGCAATACTGCTATTTTGATCAGTACTGCCAGGCTTCCCGGCACGTTGTGCTGCATGCTCCAACTCGGTGGCCTGATCGGTCATGCTCGGTACACTGGTTGCTCCTCAACCTCGAACTACCAACCCATACACCGATCACACGTAGAACCACAACAACTTGAGGTTTCCTGACTCAAACCCGACCACACGCTCGGTACCACGAATACGACCCATGTGCCGCAATCCACTGCCGTAACCCGACGCCATGTTATCTCGCAATGCTCGGTCATCCGGCAGCCTTATGCACCTAAGTTCGTACTTGGAACTATAACATGGGTTAGCCTCGATATGTTGTTTCTACCACTCGGATAGCCACTGCTGCCCCCTCATAGACACGGGAGACCTAGGAACAACACCCAAACCCTAGTTCCCGGTAACATCCACGAATCAGGGCTGTAACAGCTGGTAACTGTGGTTTTTAGTATGGTAGGACTTCCCATGGCCTTGCCACAACAAAAGTCGTGGCAAGGAAAAAATGTTTTAAGAACTATTGCCATGGGCTAGCCATGGTAATTGCCATAGTTATACATATATATATATATATATATATATATATATATTATTTATTTATTTATTTATCCGTTGTTGCCATGGTGCACCATGGCTACCCCATGGTTATGTTTAGCCACAGTTGTGCAGTGGCAGAGCCGTGGCAAATTGTCATTTTCCTACCAGTGATATACTTGGTTATTTACAATATATAAATTGATGTACATGTACCACAACCACGTCCATGTGAGCTTGAGAAAGCATCAAGGGCATTTCATGGAAGCTACATACCAATAATATTGTTACTTTTGGGACCTCTGGGAGACGCACTTGATCAAAGTCCCTTACTCTTCTTTTCCAAGTTGCTTGGGGCTTTTTCTGAAACGAGGACTTTCTGTCGGCATCAAGAATATATGCAGAATTGGCAGCAAGATCTTGGGAAATAGAGCTTATGATTATCAAAATATCTACGGAAATAAAACCTTAACAATTCAAGGATCCTTATTAGGAAAAGTCTATGAGCTTAACATCTCATGCCGGCAGCTAGAAACTTGTATATATATGTACGTATATATATGAACTCATGGCCTCCACAAGCTCATCAACCTAGTTAACCTTGGCCTGGTATACTAGGACTAGAAAAACATTTAGAACTTCTCCATCTCCATCTCCTCTCCTCTCACAAACCCATCACCACAAGCAAACAATATATATCAGAGACCCACAAATTATACAAGAGATCATCAAATGGAGAGGGTGTTGGGGATGGCTTCCATGCACCCTCTGCTGATATTTAGCAAGACAACCTGCTGCATGTGCCATGTGATAAAGAGTTTATTCAGCGAGCTAAGGGCCGAGGCGGCCATATACGAGCTGGACGAGGACCCCAATGGAAGAGAGGTGGAGATGGTGCTGATCAAGCTGCTCAACGGTCGAACTCCGGCAGTGCCGGTGGTGTTCATCGGCGGCCAGCTCGTCGGACCTACTGATCGGGTCATGACTCTCCACCTGAGCGGTGCCCTCGTCCCCATGCTCAAGCATGCCGGATCCATCTCGTAAACTAAGCTGGCTAGCTCTATAAATATTTATTATTATACAAAATTATATATTTAAGTGTTCAATGGTCATGTGTGCTTGTAATTGTAAGGTTAGTTTATAGATGTCGTGCTTTGTATTGATCGTTTCTATGTATTGGTAGTGAATGGTAGAAAGATATGAACTGCTTGTAAAAGGTTGGAAATAATGGATATAATAAGAAAGGTATTATGGTAGCCAGTAGTAAGTTTGTTTCATGAGTTCGAGTTCTGATTTCATGCACGAAAAATGAAGGATATATTCTACCTTTTTTTGAGAAATTAACATTTTTATTAATTTTTTTAAAGTAATGAATTAATTGTAATACCATCCCAAAACTCTTCAACTCTTACCTTAAACTCTTAAATATTGAATGTGACAACCAAGGCCAAGTGCAAATCGGAAAAATGGTTACACCAAGGCAAATATGTCCCCACTAATATACAAGAATTTATTTCATTAGATATTAGGTGTAAGACTAAACATCTAGGGTTTATATATTTGAACTTAGTTTGATAATTTTTTTTAAGAAAATTATTGATTATTTACTAAATGAAACATATAGCCCCTTTTTTCATCCAACACTACATCCTTAACAAAAAATTGTACCCAAACTCTTTGCCAAACTCAAACTCAAAAATTGTACCCAAACCCCTTTTTTCAGACTGCCGATACATAGGGGATTTCAATATTATTTTCTACCATATAAAATTACATAGTTAAAATTTAGATGAAAAGATCGACATCAATTACAGTTTCAATTACCAACTGTCAAAACACTTCAACATAGTTTAAATATTCAGAATTTGAACTCAACTTGGCATGCATGGAGTGGAGTTGACTAAGAATTATTTAAAATTTTTTTCTAATTAAGTAAATAAAATATTAGATGAAATTAGCATAAATTACTTTTTGACCCTTGTTGTAACACCCAAAATCTGGTTATCTCTCAAACTAATTTTGAAATATTGTTGGGTAGCGAACCATCCTTAACTTAATTAAATCGGTCAACCCAAACCTAACGGAAGGGATTTACTCTCAACGTCTTAAATAGAACAACAAGCACACAATGTATGCATGTGATGTTCAATAATTAACATGGTCCTATATGTATATTATGATAAACCAAAACATATTTCAAAATAAATTAAATACAATGCAAATTCAGAAAACAATGGATTTTAAATCAAAACAGATAGAGTATTTTCTAAAAGTGCAATAAGGGACACCTTATAAACATTATATATATATATATATATATATATATATATATATATGTTAAGTATTTAAAAGTATATAATATTTACCTATATTTTTAATGTGATTTTGTACTTCTGAGTAATAACATTCTTAATCAGGTGATATTTCTCGTTATATTCCAGTTAATTAATATTTTATGAGATATGCTTAGTTTTAGGAGTTTTAATGCGGAAAAAGATAAACAAATTAAGTTTAAGATTTGTTGGTCATAGTATTTGTCCCCACCCATTGATGGCTATAATTTTTGGTGTTGGCAAAGCTCGATGAGAATGGCTATACATATCTTTGGTGCCATTGTCGGGAGTTGGAACTTCATTGGACATTATAATCAATTAGTCCACATCGAGTTGTAGAATTCTTCCTTGAATTCTTGTATCTCATTGGTATCTCATCTTCAATATAAATGGGTGGTTATTTGTTATTTGATATATCTTAACTCTTGACTTAGAAGTTCAGTAGAAGAAATAGTTCTAGTTTTTTTGTAATTCTTTTCTTTTATAATGAAAACTAGTTTTTTTTATATTATTTTCTATTTTTATTATGGAGTAATATTTTATTTCATTCTAGAGAATAATGGAACTTAACATGGTTTAATTGAATTCATTTCAACCTTTTACTCTTTTATTTAGTCGGATTGTTTGAATTATCATGTTCTTAGTGCTAAGAATAAATTGATCGCCTATTTCTTAGATCATGGGGTTTAATTAGATTTCGAGAATAAATTAATTAGATTAGTTATTGCTAATTTATCATACGACGAGTCTTTTGACTCATTTGTCGTTGTGGTCAGGAGATACACAATGTCGTATGCGATTGTAAGTAAAATCTTAATCCATTATTTTGTTGATTAATCCATTATCAACGGGAGGTAGAAATTGAGGCAAAATAATAAAAGCATGAAGGAGCAGGAGCCACAATGTCATATAATAATCATAGATCGACAATATGAGGGAATAAAAGATAAGAGTAAAATTTGATGAATATTAAATTCATGTTAAGGGAAATTTGGCTCTAGAACGAGTTTTATCTTTATAACTCTTTCTTTAATTTAAAGTTATTACTTAGATTTAGTTAAGTCGATTATTTTTTTTTGTTCTTAATATCAGCTTTAATTAATTTAAGAAAATTCATCTCTTTGTGGGACGATACTTAAATTTATCATTTTATTACTTGTTTCAATCGTATATACTTGGACGTCATTGAAATTAATTGAATAATATTCACAATTTTTTACAACACAACAAATGTCACATACATCATTCACATCATGTTTCTTTGAGTTGGGACTCGACCCACTTACTAGTCTGTTCAATTTTTAATCATATCATTCCAAAAGAGCATTACATTTCATATAATATAATAACCATCACAGCTAAAATTTATATCACATCATGATAAAGTTTCATGTCAACTATATATCATCAAAATATCATATTCTTATCATCCTCAACAGGTACATGTATGCAAAGTGGTCATTCGTCAAGGTTCTCACCAATATGTATAATAAGAAAACATTAGTAATGAATGTCATTGGTCTAAAAATAACTATATATTAAACTTGCACATGAGAGTTGACTCCAATATTAAAATAAAAGATGTATATCTTTACATGAACACTCATAAGAGAACCTACTAAGTCATCAAGTCATAGCCTCAATAGCGTCCTATGCGGACTAGTCTCATGTCTTTCACATCATTTTTTGAACTATCCCTTAAGCTTTCTACATCCTCCATATATCACCTAGCCTTAAGTACATAGGCTGAGTACTCTCATTCAGTGGCCTTTGTACCCTTTGAATCCATAGGTATAAATCTACGTTGTAGTGCAGTTGCCATAAACCTCCACACTTCTCCGGGTTTGAGGAAGCTCAAAATGTGGAGTTTCCCATGATCCCTCAAAAATGAAATGACCAATACACCAATCTAGAGCCTGTTGTGGTTAGCAGGTGCACCCTCTCATGGTACATAGAAGCCGATTCACATTCTCTCGTCTCACTGAAAACTCGATAAATTTATACATAGGTCTGAGAGGAGATTTAATATGATAGGTCTGAAGGAAACTTGTGCTAGATCTTGTTTTCGAAATCAAACTTGAGGTATATCATCCTTGAGGGTCTTTAATTTGAAAATCATTGGGCTAAAACGACCCATATTAAGTGGAATATAATCAATCTAACACTCACCACATCTTGTATCAGTCAAATTAAAACTCGATAGAGAAAAATATAAATCAAGGATGGAGTCCTAAATAGACGTGGTTGAAGGTCCAAGTGAAGTCACGCGCCTAGGCGGCCAGTTCCTACTCTATATTTACATGTCGCAGCAACATGTTAATGCTCAGTATGATGCATATATACTACTTACTCATCCTCAAATCTTATGAAATACACCAATTAAATCATGAACCATCATGCAACAATATTATATTCATGTATCATACCAAGTAGCATTTAATTCATATGATCAATTTATTAACATCCGTCAAGAACACATTACAGTCATGCCAATTAATTCTTACACTATTAGGCAATTTCAATTTCCATATTAAGTACAATTCTATTTTTAACACACCATGCTAATTAATAATTATAAATCATATAATTAATTTTTAAATTAGGCATACCTTGCATTGTGATGGTAGCGACCACGGGTCAGCTGGGGTTCGACAAAATCAGTGAGCCAGGACCAGGGATTTGGCCATGCACGGGTTTGGCTAAGGGTGGCGGCTGCCTGGCAAGCATGGGGGAGGAGAAGGTCGGTGTGGTCATGGTGGTCAAGCCAAAATCTAGTGGGAGGAAACAACCTAGGCCGGGTGACACCAGGTTGGCTGCGACGACATGTCTCATGTGGCGGCCAAGACCAAGAGGACTGCATACTCCCGGTGAAGCGAGAAAAGGTGGCGGTTTTCTCGTCCTTGACCAACCACTCAGGTTGGACAGGGGTTGACGGCAAGACGGCAGGGCGAGGCCCAACCGGAGGTGGCGAGGCCGATGATGCACCGCAAAACAGGGTGAGGGACGGCGGTGTACCAGGTAGGATAAGGAAGAAGGAGGAGGAAGGAAGAGGGGAGGCGGGCAACAACGTTGTAGCTGGATGGCGGTGGTGCAGCCGTACGGCGGTGGCGGTGATTGTCGAAACAGGGGAAGCTAAAGTGTTGGGTCAAGGCAGTGACACGAGCAAGGAGAAGGTCTGGAGGAATAATAAGGCTATGTCAGTTTCTTAAATTAAACTTGACACGTCCCGAACGCGAGTCAACAATAATAAATAATTCTAAAAAATTAAAAAATAATATCTGATAAAAAACTAAAAAATAAAAATACACCCAATAAATGTAAAATGACATGATCTAAGCTTAGTAACCACCCAAAATACTAACTAATCTGCCCTGATGCAATAAATGGTCTAAAATTAATTCTATAGTCACATACATAAAATAATAAAAAAATTTGGCATACAGACTAGTACACTTGACCTTCATGGCTTATAACGCATAACCGGCCTCGGCTCAGCACATATATTTTTAAAATAGAACTTGACTTGAACTAATGATTGAATTGACCGATTTATAAGTATAAAACCCTAACTCGAGTTATGGGTTTTACAACTTTCCCTCGTTATAAAAATTTTGCCCTCAAAATTTTAACTCAAGGAGGTCTCAAACTCATCAATAATCTAGAAAATTAAAATCTCAAACATGGATTACCTCATTGTGAAGCTGGTTGCTCAAATATCTCTCTATATTTCTTCTTAATCTCATCTTTATGTTCCCATTTTTAGTCCACTGCACTTGTACTAGGGGAACCTTTTTTCATCGGAGAACCTTCACTCATGGTATGCCTTCAGCAATGACACATGGAATATGTTATGTATAGCTGATAGATGAGGCGGTAATGTTAGTTGATATGCCACTTTCCCAATACTTTTTATCATATCAAATGGTTCGATATATCACAAACTAAGCTTCCCTCGTGTCCCGAATCTTATGTTTCCCTTAGTCGAAAAGACCTTTAGAAGAACATGATCTCCTACTTTGAAATGAACCTCTCATCGGTGGTGATTGACATAACTTCCCTATCAGTCCTGCGTTGACCTCATTTTCTTCTTGATCTCCATCACTACCTATTGTGTCCGCTAGATCACATCTAGCCCAACTATCATTGGTTCATTGCCTTGTACCCAAGATACTAGAGATCAACATGGCATGTCATATAATGCTTCAAATGGTGCCATTTTGATACTGGCCTAATAATTGTTATTATATTAGAACTCTACTAGAGGAAAATGCTCTTCCCAATTGCCACCAAAATCCAACATGCATGCTTGGAGCAAATCCTATAGTATCTTGATAGTCCGCTTAATTTTGTCTATCTGTTTGAGGATGGAAGGCTGTATTGAACTTCAATTCATTACCCATAGTTGCCTAGAATGCTCTCCAAAAGTAGGATGTAAATCTCAAATCCCTATTTGATATAATCTCCAATAGAACTCCATGTAGCCTAACTATCTGATCTTTATACAACATGCCCAAAGTGGTCGGTGGGTAATCCATCCTAATTGGTATAAAATGTGCACTTTTGTCAGTCAATCTATTATAACCTATATGATATACTTCTATTGGTGGGTCTTAGGCAAATTGACTACAAAATCGTATGCTAGGCTCTTCCACTTCTACTTTGGGTTTCTAAAGGTTGTAGTGTCCCCTATAAACGAACATGTTCAACTTTCACTTGCTGACATACTAGACATCTAGCAACTATGTTAAACACCTCTTTCTTTAATCTTGGCCACCAATAGGTTCGTTAAACATCAAGGTGCTTCTTCACTCTACCCTGATGCACTGTACATCTCGATGTATGGGCTTCGTGAAGAATCATACTATGAAGTCTGCAATACTCTAGGACATCACATAAAAATAGTTGACCTCTCAATCTAACTAGTCTGTCTACATCTCTGGCCAAATCTCTGTAAATTTCTATTTTAGCCATAAACTCAATTGCTTATCTTCTTCCCGTGCGGCCCTGATCTATTCAAGTACACTTGGCTGAATCATATGTTGTGCCATTATTCTGACTAATTTCTATGACTTGTAGCACATTGAATCACTGAGATTGCTACCAATTACATTGAGCCTCTACTCAAAGCATCTATTACCACATTGGCTTTGCCCTCATGGTACGCTATGTCAACCTCATAATCTGATAATAGCTCCAACCATCTCTTTTGTCAACTATTCAAATATTTTTGTGTGAAAATGTATTTCAAACTCTTGTGATTCGTCAAAATTCTAAAAGATGGTTCATAAAGATAATGTCTACATATTCTGAGAGAAAATACTACTGTTGCAAGTTCTAGGTCATGTGCAGGATGGTTATGCTTATTCACCTTTAGTTAACGAGATGCATAGGCAATAACATTATCTCTTTGTATCAAAACATAACCTAGACCAATGTCTGAGGCATCTGTGTAAACTACAAACTACTCATGTCCTTTTGGCAATGTGAGTACATACATCGAAGTCAATCTCTCTTTAGCGTCGTGAAAGTCTGCTCACACTTATCTATCCATCTGAATCGTTTCTCTTTCTTACTCAGTCGTATAAGAGGAGCTACTATGGAAGAGAAATTCTCACCATCTACACTATCCAGCTAAGCCAAGGATATTTTAAAGCTCTAAAGGTGTTTTTGGTTGTTCCCATTGTACAACATCCTCTATCTTTTTTGGATCTACATGCAATACCTACTACTGACACAATGCGCCCTAGAAAATTCACCGCAAAGAGTCAAAAATTGTACTTCAAAAATTTCCCATACAATCTGTGCTCCCTCTGTGTCTGCAATACTATCAGCAGATGTTGCTCATGAGCTTCCTTAGATGAAGAGTAGATTAATATATCGTCCACAAAGACAATCACAAAATAATCTAAATATGGATTGAACACTCTGCTCATCAAATCCATTAATGCTGCTGGAGCGTTGGTTAATCCAAAAGGCATGACCAAAAACTCATAGTGGTCATATCTGGTCCTGAATGGAGTCTTTAGAATATCTTTTGCTCGAATCTTCAACTGAAGGTATCCAGACCTCAAATCAATTTTTAAGAAAACAACTGTTGAGTTCAATTGATCAAATAAATCGTCAATACATGGAAGAAGGTATGTATTTTTAATAGTCACATAGTTTAGCATCCTATAATCGATGGATAAACAAATGTTTTTATCCTTCTTCCTCATAAACGGCACTACGCACCCCATGGTGACTTGCCTAGTCTAATAAACCCTTGGTCCAACAATGTCTACAACTGTTCCTTGAGTTCTTTGAGCTAAAGAGGTGTCATCCTATATGGGGCTCTAGAAATTGGTGTTGTGTCTGACATCAACTCAATCAAAAGATCCACTTCTCTCTCTGGTGATAACCCTGTGATTTTGTCTCGAAATACATCTGCAAATTCCCTAACCACTGGAATCTACTCAAGGCTCAATCTGTCCCCTAAACTACTCTGCTCAGTCCATACCAAAGCTGTCATTATCAATTCACTACTTCTGTTCAAATGCCTATTGCATTCTGATAAGATATCCATCCTCGTTCCCTGTCTATGCCTTGACCCTGGAAGAAAAAGTGGTGCTTTCCATGGTAGAAAGTCACTATCTTTCTTCTGACAATCTATCTTATCTCTTTGTCTAGACATCCAATCCATGCCAAATATTATATCGAATTCCTTTATCCTGAACAATATT
Source organism: Piper betle (assembly GCA_033002965.1). NCBI lineage: Eukaryota > Viridiplantae > Streptophyta > Magnoliopsida > Piperales > Piperaceae > Piper > Piper betle. The sequence continues at coordinate 123,867 of JAURVB010012021.1, read as the reverse complement.
AGATATGCTACTAATTGTCACTGTTGAATTTCAACAGGAACATTACGCACACACTCACCGTAGCCATAACACTATCGGTGAGAGTGGACACTAAAAGTAAATGTCTTAAGTCTTCTATCTTACCTCTAATTCTATTTGTGTTTACGTATGATATAAATAAATGTATACAGTTAGAATCAAATAAAACTTGTACAGGTACAAAGCCTACGAGAAGCATACTTGTCACAACTATCGTGTCCTCTAATACTTCTGCCACTATGGCTGCATACATCCTGATTGGCTATTGTTGTGCTGGGGCAGTCGGTACTACTGGTGATACTGCTTGTGTCTGATCCCTCTGATCCTGTACTAGCAGTACCTGTTGCTTACCTTTCTGGTATCTGGCCTACCCTACAGCCAGAAAACCCCTCTGTTGTTGTCTTGGTAGCTGTTGACCTCCACCTCTTTGTCCCTGTGCTTGGCCATGTTGGCCTCTTTGTTGTTGTTGTTTTGGGGGAGCTGGAAGTGGAAGTCTCTATGGAGGTGCTGGAAGTGCTAACCCTTGGTGCTAACCAGTTGGACATACTATGACTCGATGTCCTAATTGACCATAACTATAGCATACATCAGTGCCGACTCTACACATACCTCCATGACGATGTCTACAAATCTAACAAGGAGATAGCATATTGTCCTGAACCTGACCATCCATGGATCTCATAGCAATAGGAGCATCTATTCAAGTCTCTATGATGCTCCCTACTCTAGCTGATATGGCCTTGGATATTGAAGCGTCTGATCAAAATCTCGGTCAGTTCGAGTAGCTATGACTCGCTCTATCTCACCTGCAGCTCTCTCAATATTGCCAAAAGTGGCAAAATCCTATCCAAATAGGACATTTGAATCTCATAGTGGAGACCTTTGTAAAAATGTTCTACTCTCCTTCTTTTCGTCAAAATCAAATCTGGTGCAAACCTTTCTAGTGATCTAAATCTGGCCTCATACTGCACCACTATCATAGGGTCCTATTCAGTATCTAAAATTCCCGTCCCTTTCTCTTCCTAACATATGGCGGAAAATATTTCCCATCAAAATCCACCCTGAACTCTTCCCAAGTGATATCTTGGGGTTGCTTGCGAGCAGATGTGGAATTCATCACTGAATCCCACCATATTTTGACCTCATCTTGGATAGCCCTTGAAATAATGTGTAACTTGTGCTCCATTGGGCATGTTATATTGCCGAACACACCTATGGATGATGATATCCATAGGAATGCCACTTCTGCATCTAACTTCCCTAAGAATGGGCATCCACTGTTCTTCAAAAATCTCTCATACTGCCATAGTTCCAAATTTTTTGTATTAGTTAATGTATTGGAATTAGGAGAAGGCAACTGTGGTCATGTACCAGCTAGAACACTACCAACCCTACGACTTCACTACCACCTGTGTCTGGCCACTGCCTGCTACTGCGGATAGACTCACATCAGTGCCCATTCCAACCCAAAATGAGGCAAACAGAGAAGCCGTTGTTGGAGTAGTCCTCTGATGCAGTGGTAGAGAAGGCAGCGGCAGTGTAGGGCCCATGGAAAATGTAGACTCTCCTCGTGCTTTGTCTTCCACAATTGGTCTCTTCTCATCTCTGGCTACTAAGAGGGATATCTACCTTAGCTCTCTCCTAAACTCTTCCTGATTTCGCTATATATATACTTGTGCCTTAGCTAATCCGACAATAGATGCGTTTCTCTCAGCCTATCGACTACTGCCACCGCGATGATTGTCATGGTGACAAGTGGCTAACCGAAATTGGCACACTTGGGCTCTCCTAGTGGCTGCGTGATCCTTAGTTAATTAAACGTTGTCTCACTATGACCATGGAGCCTTGTTCTGTGTCCTACATGTTTGCATCATCATCTCTGCCACTATTCACTGTCCCAACTTAAACACACTTTCATGCAACTAATGGGTAAGAAATCTGTACATAAAGATATTAAAATAGAAACATACTTGTTGGCATAACTTGGAGATACCTTTGCACACATATAACCTGTAATAATATTTACTATCTTAATCAACCAAGAGTCTACTTTGATACCAAAACTATAACACCCCAAATCCAGTTCACTTTCAAACCAATTTAGAAATATTATTGGGGACCGAACCATCCTTAACTCAATTAAATTGGTCAACCCAACCCTAGCGGAAAGGATTTATTCTCGGCATCGTAAGACGAAACAACAACCACACAATGTATGCATGAAATGCTCAACACCTAACATGGTCTTATATGTATGTACTAACAAACCAAAACATATTTCAAAACAATTTCAACACAATGCAAATTTAGAAAACAATAGTTTTTAAATCAAAATGAATAGAGTTTCCCTAAAAGTGCAATAAGGGATGCCCTTTCAACATTATATATATATATATATATATATTATATATATATATTCATAATATTTTACAGCACAACAGATTTCACACACATCATTCACATCATGTTTCTTTGAGTTGGGTCTCAACCCACTTACTGGTCTTGTTTAGTTTTTAATCATATCTTTCCAAAAGAGCATTACATTTCATTTAATATAATAACCATCACAACAAAAATTTATATCACATCATGATAAAGTTTCATGTCAACTACATATCATTAAAACATCATATTCTTTTCATCCTCACTAGGTACAGATGTGCAAAGTGGCATTGCTACTCCTCCGCAGTACCAACAGTGCTCATTCGTCAAGGTTCTCTCCTATATATATAATAAGAAAATAGCAGTAACGAATGTTATTGATTCAGAAATAACTACGTATTTAACTGGTACATGAGAGCTGACTCTAATATTAAAATAAAACACTTTAGCTTCACATGAACACTCATAAGAGCAACTACTAAGAAGCCATCAAACTATAGTCTCAATAGCATCCTATGCTAAATGGTCTGATGCTTCTTTTGACATTTTCTAAACTATTGCATGCTCGGGAAAACCATTATACTTAAGCTTTCTTCATCTTCCATATATCACTTGGCCCTGAGCAAATAGGCTTAATACTCTCATGTAATTGCCTTCAGCACCCTTTTAATCCACATGTCTAGACATGTGTTGCATTGTAGTACTTATAAACCTCCACACTTCTTCGAGTTTGAGGAAACTCAAAATGTGGAGTTGTTAGGATCCTTCGAAAATAAAATAGCCCAATTACTAATCCAGAGCCCACTATAACTGGCACGTGCACCCTCTCATGGTACGTGCAAGTTAGTTTCACCTTCTCTCATCTAACTAAAAATTCGATAAATTCATATATGGACTTGTGAAGAGATTTAATATTATAGGCTCAAAGACAACGTGTGCTAGATCTTGTTTTTAAAATCAGATCTAGAGATTTTATCCTCGAGGGTTTTTAATTTAGAAATTATTCAACTAAATGACCCATGTTAAGTGAAATCCAATAAATCCACCACTTACCACATCTTATATCAGTCAAATCAAAACTTGATAGAAAAGATCATAAATCAGGGATCGAGTCGTAAATGGACCTAGTTAAAGATCCGAGTGAAGTCACACGCTTAGGCGGCCAACTCCTACTCTACACGTACACATCATAATTACACATGTATACTACATATTCATCATCAAATCATGTGAAACACACAAATCAAATCATGAACTATTATGCAACAATATTATATTCATGTATTATACCCGAATGCATTTAATTTATATGATTAATTTATTAACATCCATCAAGAACACATTACTGTCATGCCAATCAATTCTTACAGTATTATTCAATTTCATCGTTCATATTAAATATAATTTTATTTTTAACATGCCATACTAATTAATTATGAATCATATAATTAATTTTTAAATTATGTATATATTTATTTATTTATTAATTATTAATTAAAGCACTAAAATTATTGGGCGCCAAAACCCTACCAAACCTCAGAAGAAGAGGTACGGCGACGGCGACGGCGACGGCGAAGATGATGCGACGTCGGGGACTCCGTCTTCTTCCTTCCCTCCGAACATGAACCTCTTCCACCCAAATCCCTCGTCTTCTTCTTCTTCTTCTTCTTCTTCTTCTTCTTCTTCTTCATTCCATGTCTGCGACTGCCGGCGCCGGCTGCAGTCCCGGTCCATCTCCTCCACCACCGCCCTCGGCGCCTCTTGGTTCGAGAAGGTGAAGGGAGTCTTCACCGGCGAGAAGACCCAGTCGCCCGGCTCCCCGGATGCCTCTGTCCAGTCCTTCACCCTTCTCAGTGAGCTCCCTTATACTGCTGCTCTTTTATTTGGCTTGTGATTGTTTGTGGGATGTTTTGTTTCATTGTGTGGTAGTTTCCTTTCGTCTGTATGATCGGTGTTTGAAAGCAATTGACTTTTGCTTGGGAGAAGTGTGCAATTTGAATATCTTGCAATGAGGATGATCAGGTAGGACGAGTTGGTCTCTGAATGTGTATGCCACTCATAGGACCTTGATTCGTATGGAGAAATTTAGTTAAGAAAGGCGAGTAAACAATAAAATTTGGGGGAAGAGGTGGATGAAAACCCCATAATTGGGAGATTAGAGGCGAAAGCCGGGCTTAATGCTTTTGCTGTGTGATCTTATCTTATTGACGGTGGTTTGAAAGTAATTGACTTTGGCGTGTGGTGGAAATGTGGAGTTGAGTGTTATGTAATGTTGGTTATCATGGAGGAAGAATTGTGTCGTTGAGTGTGTGTGGTACTAATGGACATATCGAATTGGATGTGCCTTTTAATTATGGTGATTAGGTAAAATGAATTGGTCTTGAGTTAGGTGTTACTAATGGAAATGTGGAATTGAATGTCCGGTAAGGAGGATGATCAGGTAGAAAGAATTGGTCTTTTAGTGAAGAAAGGGGAGTAATCTGAAAAGTATGGGGGAAGAGATGGATGAAAACCCATAACTGGGAGGTTAGAGGAGAAAGTCTGGCCAGATGCTCGAGGTAAAGGCGGTATTTTAGGATTCCAAATCCATCTCATTCATTTGTATTTACTGGATTTCGTCCAGATTTGTTGGATCATACCCTTTTTTGTTTATGATCTTATTTTGTTAATGGATATTTGTTGGAATATACCTTTTTAATGTGAATGATCTTATCTTGTTAATGGAGATTTGTTGGATTATACCATTTTTTTTTGTGTATGGCAACTATGGTCTTGTCTTGTTAATGTTTGTTTGAAGGGAATTGACTTTGCATGGTGGAAATATGGAATTGGATGTTGAAAAATGAGGATGATTAGGTAGAAAGAATTGGTCTTTGAGTGTATGTGTCACTGATGAGACTTTGATCCGCATGAAGAATTTTAGTGAGGAAAGAGGAGTAAACAAGGAGAATATGGGGGAAGAGATGGATGAAAACCCATAATTGGGAGGTAAGAGGAGAAATTATGGATGGATGCTAGAGGACGAGACAACATTTGGGATTCCAAATCCATATCATTCATTGATATTTACTATATTCCATTTCAGATTCTAGAGGTAGAGGCGTATTTTCAGGTTCTAAATTTATCTCATTCCTTGACATTCACTAGTCTATATACATCATGTTTAGTTTCACAACTAACTAATAGATGAGGAAGAAAATTTTCACCACTTTCCACCATATAGAGTTACTTACACAAATTATTTATGTCTGTTACTTTGGTTGTTTCTTTTCTTGGAGGATGAGCTATTGTATGCTTTGCTGTTAATGAGGGCACTTGTTGAATTTCAGACTTTGCTGATGAGTTGAAGAAAGCCAGAACTGTCGGCTCTTTTACGAAGTTTGTAGTTGGCCGAAGCAGTGCAGCGACATTCACTGATGCATTTAAGAAGCAAGAAGCTATTATTAGATATCTTGCTTCTTGTGATCCATCTGGTGAGGTCAGTCACTATCTTCTGTCAAATATTATGTTATTTGATTCGTTTTGTCAGTTTTTCTTTGTGTTCTACTACCCATTAAGTGTTCATGAGGCTAGTCGATTGTGCTGATTTGAGCTTTCATTTTTTAATGTTAATAACTCTAATTCTTCTAGCTGTGCAATGTTTTAGGTCTGCATAATACTTTTGTCTTTAAATGCAAGTAAATTTGTGCTATTTAATATTTATAGAATCTTCAAACGAGCCAAAAACAGAAAGCAGCAAAAGATTGCAATTGTACAATCACTGATGTTGAAAATGCCTTGGCTAAGTTTACATGGGCAAAGGAGGCTCAGAAAAAAGTTATGAAGTTGAAAGAAGAAGGGAAGCCAATGCCTAAAAGCTTTGCTGAGGTACTTTTAAAGCACTTGATTGTAATACCCAAGCATAAGAAGCATACTAGTAAGTTTGATCATTTTCATTCATACAATTTGGGACTGTATTTTTACTGTAATGTTTCACAGACATTACAGATATTGTGTACTTGGAAAAACATTACAGACATTGCATACTTGTAAAAAAAGTGTTTCACAGACATCACGTTTGTGGAAGGAAATTTTACACTTGTGGTTTTATGTAAATTCAACATTTCTTTTCCATCATTCACTTTTTTTTCTTTTATCCCACTGTTTAGGTGAAAAAGCTGATGGGCTCAACGCCTCTGGACCTAGCAAGGACAAATTTAGCACAGAGTGGACAGATAAGTAGGAATGCAATGTGTCCATGTGGCTCAAAAAGAAATATAAATGGTATGGTTCTTTCTTATCCCTTCTGGTTGCGGTTTGGACTCTTCATTATCAAGTTATTGTGATGTGTATCCTGATCCTGATTCATCCAACCTCTAGTGGTACAACTAAAATCAAGCACCATCTTCCTTTTTTCTGCTGATGACTTCATGTATATCGTAGTGACATATATCTTCAACTTGCCATAAAAAACTATATGAACATAATATATTGCAGTTGCCAATGGACTATTAAATTTTAGTTTCAAAGTACCATCATCTTTATCATTTGCTTGTTTATGGTGATGTGGTTTCCTGATTTCCTTAAAATCATTTTTTACTGGAACTTGAAGGTGCTGTGGAAAAAGTTGAGAACATGATCATCATCATCCACTTCATCCCAAAAGATAATAGTCCTGGCAAAGAGTTGAGAACGACATACCATTGTGGCAGACTTGTAGAGATTTGGGAGAAGATGCATTCAAGTTTGTAGAGATATGAGAGAAGATGCATTCTAATTCTTCCAAGATGCTTACTGAAAATAATTTGCATAATCTTTCATTCATCTTTTGAGCTGGTAGGACCTCCCTTCCTGAAATGCTCATCTTTTTAACAATACTTAAAGAGTTCGTGGGCCAGTCCAAATTATTTTCATTCATCTTTTTAACAATACTTCAAGGCATATTCCCACAATTTTGACACATGCTCCTCAAATGTTTGTAACCAAAATCATGCATAATAGTTGCCAACTTACCATTCACGTGTAAAAAATTCGAAACAAATTTGACCGTGTTTATTATGGCCCTATATCTGAAATGATTAATCATTTTAAAAGACGTCCTTGCAACCCATCTTGCTTACAGTAAACAGTTAAGTATTACATCATCTGAATATAGAACTTATCTCATATATTAGTTACCACCTAATTTCATTATCAAACTAATGAAGTAAATCTTATCGAATAAATTGTTTTGAACCTTATGACTATCACAAAATATTTATCTATTTTAAGAGACTTATAATTTATCAGATATAATAATCATCACATACAATGTCAATCTTAAACTCATGCCTAATATTATTTGTAGCACTCTTGCCTTATTGCTGTGCTTCTGGTGCCTATTTTGGGCAGATCTTATTTTAGGTAGCTTTTATTTTAGTCCTATTATATATTTTTGAGCCCTATATAATCTTTTTATAATTCTGATTAAAAGCGTGAGATTTAACTAATTAGAATATAATAAAAATAAAAAAATTATAAATTATATTATTATAGTATACATTCTTATTTAATTAATATTTATTTGTAAAATCAATCAAAAATAATATTTAAGATATTAAATTATAATTATTTTATTTTATTTTTAATAAAAATTTAATTATAAAAATTGCTAGGCACGCCTCCTGCGGAAATCGCGTACCCAAGAACGAATCGAAGCCGCTATAAAAGGCACGACCGCGCAGTCTGGTTTCAAAACTCAACCCGCTCCCGCATTTGTGGATGCCGCCAACCGCCGTCTCGCCCCGCTTCCACGGGCCATGGCTTCCCAACCCTCTCCCGACCAATCCACCTTCTTCTCCATGCGCATCGTCTCCATCGACTACTACATCTCCCCTCCCGTCCCCGACCTCGACTTCTCCTTCTCCCCCTTCCTGGGTACTACCCCTCCTCCTCCCTCTCCCTCTCCCTGCTTTGGTTGGGGTTCTAGGGTTTCGATTTTGATGCTTTGTTGTTTCTGTTGTTGATGATGTTGGAGAAGGGCAAAAGTGGACAAGGTGCCAGTGATCAGGATCTATGGCTCCGCCCTCTCGGGGCAGAAGGCTTGCATGCACCTCCACCGGGTACTACTAGCTGGCTTCGTTTTTGCCGATTTTTTTCAGAAATTGGTATTTTTTTTGGAAGAGGAAAATGGGATCTTGATTTGGTTTCTGTTTTGGGTTTTGCAGGCTTTGCCTTATCTGTATGTGCCATGCTCTGATGCCAATGCTCAAAGCCTCGATGAGTGTAAGTTCATGTTAGTGAATTATTGCTAGTGAGGTTTTTTTTTTTAATATCTATGCTCTGGGTAATTTTGTCAGATGTGTTATGTCGTAAATTTGTGCTTATTAGTGAGTGAGTTATTGCTGCTAAGGATGATGCCTGAAGTGAGTTTTTTAAATTTTATTTGTCGCTTTTATTATGTTTCCTTTTTCTAAATTGAAAGCTAAAGCCTCTGTGCAATGCTGACTCTAATTCACACTGCTGAAATTGAGGTCGATTAAACAACTAGCATTAATTTGGGGATTCAGTGCTCGTAAAATATCACTTGACTTGTTTTTATCAGTCGAAGTTGGATACAATTTGGGCTATATAATATGATGCCCTATTGTGTTATATGAATCTCGTTCTCAAGCCCCAATTATTGCTGAAATTTATGCCATTAGAGAATTGTTTTTTTAAATTAAGTAGATCAAGGTTGGCAGTTGCAACTGATTGAGAGTGCAAGGAGAACCATATGCCAGGCCATAAAACAGACTTCTCTGAACGATCTAAAGGCCACATACGTTTATCTGCTTTAAAATCTCTTTCAATCTGACCAACAGTGACTCAACAAGCAAAGAAGTCAAATATTTTACATTAAATCCATTTCATTCTTAGGTGGAAAGTTGGAATTTTTTTATGTCAAAGCCAATGTTTCCATTATTGAGATGTCACCGTGCGAACACAACTAAAATCAGATTACATGGTTATGTCCCTTTTAGGTCGTGCATACTCACGCCTTATTTGTCATTCTCTGGAGAATGCTTTGAAGGTACTCTTGTATTCTAAAGTGTTTCTTGTTGGAAAGCAGACAGCGTTAGAAACTCTTCTCTCCCTTTATTGTGTCACAGCTACGAAATTCTCTGGAATCAAAAAGCAACACGTGCATGGCTTTAGCCTTGTCCGAGCCAGGAGTTTTTATGGCTATCATCGGACAGATGAGTTGTTTGTGAAAATATATTTGTATCCTCAATTTCTTGTTTTTAGTAGTTCAAGATATTTATGCTTTGATAGTATCAAATGCTTTAATAGTGTTATTTGGATGGTAATAACTATCATGATTCTTTTGCTTGTTTTATTTTTTATACCATTTTCTGCATCTGACTAGATCATCATGTCAATATAGATTTTTTTTTAACACTTAGTTCTCGTTTTTATTTGGGATTCTTGACTTACTTCAAGATATTATCCCCATGAAGTTTCACGTGCAGCTTCTTTGTTCCTGGTTAGTAATAATACTCTTTTTCTAAATTTTGAATGTACATTCTTGTATTGCTGAAAAGATTGTGGGCGTCAGTTTCATACTGTTGGTTTTATTTTTAAAATTTTAATCTCCAAAATTGAAAAGTGTCTTCATGATTTGTCACCTGAAAAATGTTTATCTGTTGGAGTGACTATTGTGAACCTGTGATCATCTGTGTTCTATGGAGTCATGGTAAGGGATTCGGGGGTGGAAACACATGGATTTTTTTCTAGTGGAAGCACTCTAATTGTATGTTTTTTAGTTGGTTTCATCAAATTAGTTGTAGTTTCCATCATATGTTACTTGTGTTGTGCTTCCATTTGTTCACTTGGTCTTGTCAATACATATTTCTTTTTGGAAGATAGTTATTGTATTTAAATGTTTTTTTTTCTTTAGGTTGTTTTCATTTGGATGATTTTTAGGGATGTTTTGATGGATGATGACCTGATGGTGATTGTGACTTACAATGGATGTCGTTAATTTTATTAGTCTAAAAAAGAAGTTTTGAAGTCTCTAGAGGATTAATTCTTGTTCAGAACTGCTGTTATGTTGGGGATGTAACCTTGGCATAACACGTGACATTCTTTCTGACTTCTGGTTTTAATTTCCTTTCCACCTTTTGCAGCTCAGGTTGCTGGTATCTCTAAAAAAACATGTTCTGAGTGGGGTAGTAACTTTTAATTTTTTTTGTCTTGAAAAGCTGTCTGTTATAGAGTTGTGTATTCAAGCGTGTTCCATGTCTTTTTTGTGTTGCTGAACTTTGCAAGTGACAATTGATTGATCTGAACCATTCTATAGACACGGGTGTTGTAATGTATGCCAGATGACTGTTTGTTTGATATTTTATTTGGAAGATACTTTTGCCTTTCTTTAATAAATTATTTGTCGTCTGTTCCCACATTTTTGTTTCTATGATTTGGTTGTTTGATATTTTCAAAACTAATTAGTGAATGCTTTTTCAGGAGGGTGCAGTGCTTAATAAAGCTATTCAGCCTTATGAGTCCCACATTCCTTATCTTTTGCAGTTTCTGGTGAGGTCTTTCTTTTATTCTTTTATTACAATGGTGATATGAAGTTTGAATTCAGGACTGTGTGGTGTGTATTTTTTATGTTTGTGAGCCTACTTTTTTTTTCATCTTGTAATTTGTTGTTTAAGGCACAAGTATGTTAAACCAGAACCAAATGGGTGAGAAACACAAAATTAAAACTCTAAAATGATGTCACCTTGCGGTGATCAATTGAAGCACATTCTTTAGTTAGGAAAGATTGGATATTCTCTTAAAAAGCCCTACAAATTGTATGTGATCAGTTCGAGGATACTAAGAGGTAGGAACAGCAGAAAGGAAGTTGACCAAATGACAAGGGATGAAGTTGGGGGAAAGAGAGTAATGGTGTTGGCCAGATGGATATCAAATCTGAGCCAAAGGTGCCACCTTGTACTTGATGCAAGACAAAAATGTATATGATAGTTCTTCAGTTAAACATTTTACTTAATTTAGGATTTTATTTGTAGAAACACCATATTTTCTTTGAAGTTTTATTTTCTAGTATTGCAAGTCCTTTATTTTAGTGAAATTTGTGATTAAAGGGTATTATTGTAGAGAATTCATGTAACAGGGGGAAGATAATTGCCAATAACAATTGTAGTGGAATGGCGGAATTAAATGAAAATTGATGACCACATTTTACTCCTCTTGCATTGGCATTTAAGGATACATAATGTACCAATACGATTATTTATCATACATCAATGCATCAATACGACCATTAGACATATACCAATGCACATTTAACATTAAAATATTGCCAAAAGTATAATGATGGACAATATTTGCAGGTTTTTATTTTATTCCCTTTTAATCATAAATAGCAATTCTCTTTCCTTTCTTTTGTAAATTCTTTACTACTTTTGAAAATGCTCACTAGGCTGGACTTCTATGGTAACGAACATTATGCTTGTAGGATGTTTAGAAGTCTTAGTGAATTTGGATTCCTTAGTGTAGAAATGTGATTAAACTGGTGTCTCAATTGAGTTCACCATGACTATCCTTTCTCATATATATCTAAATCTGTACAACAATATACAGGAAGAGATATACACAATCATATCCCTGATATCAACTAACTAGATATCTATCACTACAAACAGGATAGCAAACTCATAACAAACACGTAAAAGATCGCACACAAAATCTCTAACCGACGGCTAACACCAACAAGATCTCAACACTCCTCCTCAAGCTATGATTGAACATCAACCAAACATAACTTAGACTTCAACTGTTAATGTCGAGTCATAGATAAAGCCTTAGTCATGATATCGGCAACTTGAGTTTTTGAACTGATATGTTCTAAAGAGATGATCCTTTCCTTTCCTTTTGCATGAATAAAGTGACAATCCAATTCAACATGTTTTGTCCTTTCATGGAACACAGGATTATTCGTAATATGAATAGCAGTCTGATTATCTCACCACAGTTTCATTTCACCTGAGTAATAGCTCAATTCGTCAAGCAGTAACTTCATCCAAACAAGCTCAATTATAGTCTTAGCAATAGCTCTATTTTCTACTTCAGCAGAAGATCAAGCCATCACATTCTGCTTCTTACTCTTCCACACAACTAGGTTTCCCCCTAGTTTGATACAATAGCGTGATGTTGATCTCCTGTTAGGGGTGAACCAGCCTAATCTGCGTTTGCAAACCCACCCTTGAATTTCCAGTGCAGACCTCTCCTTATGCTTGGTATATAATAGTCCTTTCCCAAGATGTCCCTTGGGATACCTTAGAATTCTCTAGACTGCATTCCAATGAAGAACACGTGGGCATTGCATAAATTGACTCACAAGACTAACTGCAAAAGAGAGATCAGGTTTGGTGAGCGTCAAATAAATTAGCTTGCTTACAAGTCTTCTATATCTCCCTACATCTTCCAAGAGTGCACCATCATCTGGCAGCGGCTTCATCCCAACTTCAAGATTAGTTGCTGCTGACTTTGCTTCATGAAGTCCTATTTCCTTTAACATAGCATTCACATATTTCGGTTGGCTAAGGTAACTGCCTTGTTTGTTCCTCGCAACTTCAATGCCAAGAAAATACTGTAACAACCCTAAGTCTTTGATGTATAATCTAGACTTCAACCACTCCTCTGAATGCTGAATGCCCTCTTCATCACTACCCGAAATGATCGCGTCATCCACTTGTACAATCAGAATGACACATCCTCGTGATGTCTTTTTAACAAAAACTGTAGCTACATGTACATCTGTTAAAACTAAACTCTAAAAGAGTAGAACTAAATTTTGTAAACCAAGCACGTGGATATTGTTTCAAACCATAAATTGATTTCGGAAGGTGACAAACTTTATTGGACTCCCCCTCATCAACAAACCCAGGAGATTGTTGCATGTACACTTCTTGTAAGTCCCCATGGAAAAAAGCATTGGTCACATCAAGTTGATGATGTGACCAATCAAATTTGGCAATCAAGGAAATCAAAATTCTGACAGAATTTAACTTCACCACAGGTGAGAAAGTGTCATTATAATCCAACCCTTGAGTTTGAGTATATTACTTTGCCACTAGATGGTGACTTAAATTGATCCAAAGAGCCATTTGCTCAAACTTTGACTATATAAATTCATCTACATCCTACTACCTTTTTACGTGCAGGGAGAGGAACAAGGTCCCAGCTGTGGTTTCTTTGGAAAGCTGCAAGCTTGTCTTCCATAGCCTTTTTCCAACTTGGATCAATCATAGCCTATCTGTACTATGTAGGAATACTATAAGAGACCACATTATTCTGTAGTTGAAAAGATGAATTGTGAACTCTACGTGACTCAGGAGCAGGAGGAGAAAAATGGTGATCAGCTGAAATGGATTCATTTTTGTTCCTATGAGTATCCACGAAAGGGGGTTCAGCAAATCAATGACCAGGAACAGATTGTCAAGTAGATGATTGATCAGCTGAGTTCCTCCTAGTGTAGATGACGAGTGGATCTGAAAATTTGGTGTTAGGAGTAGTAACAGATCTAAAACAGGGAGAGGAACAGTTTAAACATTGTTCGGGGATGATGTGGGCTAGGTTGAGGGTGAAGAATAGAAGGCAACCTCCTCAAAGAAGGTGACATCCATCATGATAAAGGTCTTCTTGGAGGTTGGATGATAGCATATATAGCGTTTCTTGTGTCGAGCATATCCCAAAAAGGCACTTGAGAGACTTAGGTGATAATTTATCAGGTCTAAGAGGGAGAATATGGTATCTCACTATTGAGGGAGACACTTGGCATACAGTTGATTAAATATCATGCGGTAATGAGGCTCATAGGGAAAGAAAGCACCAATAACACATTGTGAAGGAGTAGGTTAGGATTGACTGGAACACTCCCTTTTCCAACAGCTGGAACCTTACTTCCATCAGCAAGGGTGACAAGTAGGGGACTCTTAAAATGCACATATGTGGAGAAGGAATGAGTAGAACTTGTCATCTGGTCTGTAGCCCCTGAATCGATAGGCCATGGACTGATTGAAGGAAAGGGAACATCGGATATACTTGATTGAGCACATATGCAGAAGGTGAATTGGTCTGTCCATGTGCCATCTTGAGGAGATGTTGGAGGTCCTCATGGTTCAAGGTGACACTCATAGAAGCAGATGGTGTGAGGTAATCAGTAGTTAATGCATTGGTAGAGGCAGAAACATTCAGTACAGGATTTTTCTTATTGGCCCAATCTGGCTTTCCATTTTTTTCCAACACTTGTCTTCAGCGTGATCTTGTTTCTTGCAAAAGTCACAGTACCTGTCATCTCATCCCTCCTTCCAGATGCTCCACGACCTTTTACCCTGCCCCCTTGTAGAACTTGAAACAGGAAGGACAGTAGCAGAGATTGCAACACTCTCCTCCTGGTCACCTGATTGACTTGAGTCTAGAGAAATGCATGAAAATCTCGAGAAGGTGGCATTGAGGGTAGGTAGTTCAGCACTGGTTAGCAATTGATTTTTGGTTGATTCATATTGAGGGCCCAATGCAGCAAGGAAGGAAATTACCTTCATTTCTTCCCTTTGACGCTTCCAGGTGGTGGGGTCTTCAGGATAGGGTTGATGTAGATTCAATTCCTCCCACTTTTTGCCTTCAAAAAACTATAGTGCTCATGCAAAGGTCGAGTGCCTTACTTGGTGAGGAATATGTCTTCACATAACTCATAGATTCTTTGAATGTCACACTCAAGACCATATGTCACCTTGACTGAAGTCCAAATTGCGTATGCAGTGGGCAACAATATCATGTCACAACTCACATGAGGTTCCATGCTGTTCCACAGCCAAGACCTCACCTGAGCACCTTCCGTTTCCCAAGTTGCACTGGCAACCTCTGGTTTGTCTTCATCAACCTACTTGAGTTTCTCCATGGAGGTAAGGAATGTCTTTATTGCTGTTGACCATGGGAGGTAGTTCTTAGAACTAGACAGTTTAGAGGAGGTGATGGATGAACTATTTAGGAGTTCTGCAATGGAGATTGTGGTGGAATCTGAAGGAGTGGGAGTTGGTTTGTCCTTTGCCGCCATGATCAAATGTTGGAGTAAATGAACTCAACAACACAACAACACCGGGAATCTGTGGAATTCAATCCACAGCTAAGGGGACACACAGAAGCAAGTGGGAATCATGTAGATTCAACCACAGTAAGAATTCACGAAGGGTTAAGTGGGAATCAAATTGATTCAACCACGAACAGGGAGTCACAAACAAGGTGGCAAGGAAAGAACTCACAAGTCCAATAGGATTGAAGCTCTGATACCATGTAGAAATGTGATTAAACAGGTGACTCAAATTGAGTTCACCATGGCAATCCTTTCTCATATATATCTAACTCTTTACAGCAATATACAGGAAGAGATATACACAATCATATCCTTGATATCAACTAACTAGATATCTATCACAACACTATATAACAAACTCATAACAAACAGGTAAAGGATCACACACAAAATCTCTAACCAATAGTTGACACTAACAAGATTTTAACACTTAGGAAGTGTATCTACTCGGTGTTGATGACTCGACGTCATGTGTCATGTTGTGAGATATTTTAGAGTAAGCAATCAAACACAAATTCCTTTGTATTACTCGGAGTTTTTGTACTTGTTATGAAGAAAGATGGCTCATTTGCTTTGTGCTTCACCGTATTTTGTTTTTTGGATGTCCTTGATCATCTTTTTGTTCTAGATTTACTCCTACCTTAATGACCATTGGTCGTTATTTGTGCTGATTTGTCTATTTCTGTTTCGAAAATGTTAGGTTGACCATAATTTATATGGTATGGGACTTCTCCATCTCTCAAAATTAAAATTTCGTCTTCCTATACTGGACCATTTTGCTTCAAAGGAGGCCTGTTATGGCAAACAATCTATTCCTGTCATGGTAAATTTCTTGTATATTGCTAATCTTCATTTGCTAGTTTCTACTAAAAGTTCCATGTATCAAGTATTTATAACTTATTTTTAATTACTTTAGTGAATTTAGTAAATTGAGTGAATTTGTTAATTGATTTGACGTTCCAAAATACTTTGTTGCTAGGCAGATTCAAATGGTCAACTACCCCAGGTTCGTTCTGTTTGGGATTCTTCCTCAATTCCTAGTGCTTGGTTGTGGCCTTCTAGAGGTCCTACGCGCCAAAGTACATCTGCGCTCGAGGGTGATGCAATTGTGGATGGTATCCCTTTGGTCTTAACATCTGGTAGTTATGAGATTTAATTTGAATTAGTTAGGCACAATCTAACTAATTGTCCCAACCTCTTTTTGGGATAAGGTGGAAGAAAAAAAGTAATTGGGCATAGTCTACTTGTTGCATCTTATTGATGTTATTCCCTTTAATTGTGAAGCCCAAACTGAATTTAGTTCTCAATTTTCCAGATGTTCTGAATCAGCAGTTTAAGATGTATACATCTTTATCTCAAACAAAATCAGAAGTCAAAATGGTCCAGTCGCTAGTACCAATTTGGGAGGTTTGTGGAGGGTTCAATTTTTATTATAGATGAGTAAGCTATTTTTTCGGTTATGTTAGTTTCATTGGGTGATTTTTTAGGAGGAATATCTTCGGACGGGAAATATTGAACATGTTAAATCTCCAGATAAAGGAAAGCCACCACCTGAAAATGTGTTAAAGGAATTCTGTCTTGGACTTGAACGGGAGAAAGCATGCCTTGCTTTGTACGAAGAGGCCCAGAGCCAGCAATCTTTCCAAGGTTCTCCTTTAGCGGGAGCAAAAGAATTTGTGCAATCAATTAAATCCATGTCTGAAGAAACTTCATTTTTTGACAAAGAACTTGGGGAATGCAATAATTCTGATGGATCATTTTCTGCAATTCTTCATGAAGAGAGCAAAGAAGGAATGTCATCAGAACAAGTACAAGGTGGTTCTAAAGGTGATGATCGGCCCTGTGAATCTTTGCCAAAATATAGCTATACTCCATTATGCCAGTCAAGTAATTTCTTGGAGAAGAAGGTATTTATAATCTGTTTCAAAAGTTTTTGTCGATAAATATCTATGAAGTATGAATTAAAATGTTTTTGACATTTTGAATTACTTGGTTGGAAGAGGGTGTCACAGCTGATTTTAGAACATTGGTTTCCTCGTTGGAGGCTTGTTTATGTGTGTATTCATTTCTATCATGTTGTGTTAGTACTTTTTGATAGTTTACTATTTAGTTCATGCTGAGGTGTTATTTATCTTTGTTCTTTGCTATTGCCATATGTTGAAGAAGCTCTTGGTAACAATCATTTAAGGACACATATCATGTGAAGCCTGACTTCATGTTTTTCTATTAAAGCGTTTTGTACTTTTCTTTCTTTTTTGTGCCTGATGAACTTTTTTACATGATAATATATGACAGGTTGCGGATGATGATACCCTTGGGCTTCTTCGGTGGCTGGCATCTTCTCAGGCAATGGATGACTTGTGCACTGATGATGCTCTTGTCAATGAGGCTATTTTAAGTCCGTTACTGCCAAAATCTATGGAGACAGTCCTTGAGAAAGCTTATCTTGATTATGAGATTGAATCTCAGCAAGAGTGTGAGGACATTCTTGATTCAGTTGGTACTCGTCATAGGGATCTAGATTCAAGCACCTTGGAGCAAGTTATCCCTCAAATGGATGGTTCTCCTGATGAGCAGTTTTTAACTCATCGTATGGACGAACTCTCTAAATCACAGAAGAAAAAAGTATGGGGTTCTTTGCCCTTATCAAATAGCCAAGTGATGCTGAATGATTTTAGTTGCAGTAATGAGACAAAAGACAATTCAAAGTGTAAATATCTTGATAAAATCAGGGATGGTATATGTGAAGATCTTCTCAATGAAGAAAATGTGTCATGTGCCTCTTCCCTGAGGGAACTAATGAGAAGAAAACGAGTACAGCAAGCTGGATCATCAGATGATGAAATTCATGGGACGAAAAAATTGGCCTGTATGAAGCAAAAAAGTCTTAGAGCTGTTCTTGGTCATCACGAGATTCATGACAACAAAAGATATGGAAAGTTACCATTTACACATTCCGGTGCTAATGACGAGGAAAGTTTTACAGATTGTGGAAATTTAGAAATTCCTTGTGAAGAACCAATCGTAGAGTACCACTCCTCCAATCCTGGTCGACAGGCATTTGCAAGTAGCTTTCACGAGGATCCTAATGATTGCTTCTCACCTAGAAGCAAAGAATTGGCTTTTAGAAGTGTTGTTGGTAATGTCGGTAATGGAGATAGCAATCTACCCACTGTTGTAAGCGTAAAAGGCCACGATGAAATTGATAACCACTACATCAACAAGGCAACAACATCCATTTTTGAAAGTGGTCAAAATGTTGATCCTGGTTTAAGAAAAAGTTGGACACTTGGGAGCTGTATAAATGACGGAGAAGGAAAGCAACACTGCTTATACAAGGATGGATTGCAATTAGATGTTTATGATGTTGTAGATAATGTTAAAAGCACTGAGTTAACCTTAAACATTAGGCCACCACCACTTGACGTTGGAAGCAGGAATATTGATCATACTAATTTTTTTAAGATGGATAACTTTAACGGTATGTGTTTATCCATGAAGAAGTCGTGTGCTTATCCATGAATTTGTTTTTCTTTTTTTTTTAATTGTATATAATGTGTTTTCTATTATTAGAAAAGTATTGGATTTTGACCTGAATTCTTCTAACAGCACTTGTGTAAATTGAATATTTGCTTTTAAGAATAAGAATTTAACCTGACAATTGTTGCTAGACATGTTTAAGTGCTTACTTTAACTTTGACAAAATGGAGGGTTTTTACACATACGGACTTTAACAATTGTATGTTCAGTCATACAATATGTGAAGTTCCATATGTAATTTTTCTGTTGTTTTTGCTAGTTTTTCAATTTGTCATGCATTTTTTTCTAAAAGGCTACACAAATGAAAAACTTATGCAGGAAGTTTTTTTATGAGAGGCGGCCAGCTGAAAACTCTCCCCTGTTTTTGGATGAAAGTGGCGTTGAACAAAGGGAATATAAATATGAGGGCAGTGAAGAAACAGGCAGGGTTCGTAATGAAAATCTCTTGGGTGTTCCTACTCACTGTTTAAATGATGGATCTATGTTGTACCTATTGACCCCTGCATCTGTTCCTCCTTCGAAAATGTCGGTTTCTCGCTGGCTTATGCAGCAAAAATCTCATAAACTACCCAGCATTTCTTCAGGTGTATTTCCGAATTATGAATAACTGTTTAAATTTCATCTTATTTTGCAATTAATATTCATAGCTACTTGTTTTGGAATGGTGAAGTTACGAAAGAAGTTAGGGCCATCCCACTTTCTCCAAAATATAATAAGACTGAGATTGAACAACCGACTTCTGATGATGGGATGTTCTCTTGTTCTGCTGATGGCCATTTATCATGGAAGCTTGTATCGTCAAAACCTGTTCGGACTGATGGTTTTGACAAAATTGTTGCCTCTCCAAGTAAAAATATTATTGACGATCAAGACAAAGATAAAAAACGGGAATTTACAGCGAATTTGCTGGTCATGTCTCAAATATCTGGACCTGAGTCAAAATCCAAGATAACTCCATTAAGTCAAATTGGTTTTCGTGATCCTGCTGCAGTTGGTGCTAGTCAACAGTTGACAATGCTAAGTATTGAGGTACATGAACCTTGTTTTTGCTTAAATGGTTTATGATTTTGTCTAAAATTGTTTCATTTTCCAAAGTCTACATATTTAAGGGTTTCGAACATTATTCATCGTTCTTCTTAAATAGGTGTTTTGTTAAAGATCTTACTGCATTTAACTGTCGGGTCAGTTCTTCATGATCATGTTTGTGAATGATTGTTTATTTCAAAATGTTGGCTTATATATATATATATATATATATATATATATGGTTGGTTATTGGATATGTGAGGCTTAGTACTCATTAGTTGGCTATTTTTCATTTATGATTTCCCTGAAAATGACATTTCTTCAAACTCTTCAGTGTCTATTGGTGCACAGCTGTCAAACATGGTTGATTCTTCCTATGTTTGTACTTTGTTCCCTATTTGTCTGCCCACTGCAAAGTGTTTTAGTCACTTCCAAGCAGCACACTACCTGAGCCATTGGTTGTATCGGGTTTTGGGCACAGACTTTTATTTCTTTAGCTTTCCAAACTACAATTCCCATTGCTGGTCCCTACTTGTACTCTTTTATCAATGATCTCGTGCTGAGTAATTTTGTATATGTATAGGTTTGCAATATCAGATTTCAATTTCACGTCATCCGTTGGCCTAGATATCCTATATACATCACAATTTTCAGAAAAAATGAATGCTTATAAATATCTTGTTATAAGACAGGATGATTATTCTGTAGCTTTTGAATGCATAAACATGCAAATATGATCAATTTGCATCAAGGATAGTCACAAACTCTCATATAATTGTTAAATAACATATATAAATTTGGCATCTTGAAAGGAGTAAAATAGAAGCCAAATCCAATTTGAATTATCACATTTATGCATTCAAATTTTTTCAGTCCTAGTTCTTATTTCTTTAGTATCATGCTAAATGTTTCCTTTGAATGATCTATTTGTCTCTATTGCTCTCAGTTGGTGCACTTTGGTTTCCAGGTGGTGGCAAATTCAAGAGGTGATCTTAGACCAGATCCTCGGCATGATGCAATCAACATTATAACACTAGTCATTCAAGAAGATAGTGGTCATTTGCTTGAAGTTATTGTCCTTACCCGTGATTCTGGTGAAAGAAATTATGACAGGTATTTTATGGAGCAAAATGTGACCTTTTGAACATTCATCTTCAGGTCAATGGCGTGTTATGATTGCATTAATTGTGACTTAATGCTTTCTTTGCAGATTGATTGATGGAATGTCTGGGTGCAAAGTGAAATCCTTTTCTGAGGAGAAGTGCTTAATTGATGAGTTCATGAGGATCATTCACTACTTTGATCCTGATATTCTGGTTGGTTGGGAAATTCAAGGTGGTTCTCTTGGTTTCTTGGCCGAGAGGGCTGTGCTTCTTGGTGTGCGACTCCTAAAAACAATTTCTCGTATCCCACCTGCTGAGGCAAATGTCTCATGTTCAAAATCAGGAAAATCTGAAGCCATTGTGGGGGAAAGTTCTCTTGATGTAAGTTCACGGGCTGATTCTGTTATGCTTGAGGACACAATTATTGAGGATGAATGGGGAGGACCCATGCTAGTGGACTGCATGTTGGCGGCCGAATCGTTCTCAACTTGTGGCGTATTCTGTCGTCTGAAGTTAAGTTGAATATGTACACTCTTGAAGCTGCTTCTGAAGTAGTTCTTAGGCGAAAGGTGCCATTCATTCCATCTTCTACACTGATGGCTTGGTATTCTAGTGGCGATGCTGGGGCTATATGTAGTTGTATCAAATATGCCGTGGAAAGAGCAAAGCTTAACTTTGAGATTATTAATCATCTTGATCTGGTAATTCCTGGTGATAAGCGTGTACTTTTTTTACCGAGTTCATTATAATGGATATGACTAGTTTTACATGGGCTTACCGTTTAGCTTGGTTTAATTTTGAAAAGGTAATTTGTTCATCTTGTATTCTGTTGGCCAAAGTTATTTTAATTGTGGTTGGCTTTAGCCTCCTAATAGGCAATAGCCAGAGAGACTGAAAATGGCTTCACTGTTGGTCTTGTGATTCTAATGTTCATGAGACTGTTCACAAACGTAAATAAGGGAAAGGATGATAAATGAAGAAGTCCAGGTTTGATAGATGACATTCTTTTGACAAAAATGTTATTTAATCGGGATTTTATGAAGAATGCAGCTTTGGAGTAAATGTTTTTGTTGTTATTCTTGAATCTTCATTTTATGATAAATTTTCTGTGAAGAATTCACAGCTTATTTACCTTATTTGATCTTTGTGATATTTGTCTACTAAATTGCACTTTATGCCTTTCGTATTGGTATTTCGGTTTTTCTTTATCCCATGACTACTTAGTTGATTTCCTGTTAGTCTTTGATAGTCAGCATCTTAATGTTGCAGATTGGCCGGACGGCAGAGCTAGCTCGTGTTTATGGGATTGATTTCTTCTCTGTTCTTTCTCGTGGCTCTCAATATCGTGTTGAATCTATGTATCTGAGATTGGCACACACACAAAACTATCTTTCCATCTCTCCAGGAAATCAGCAGGTCTCATAAGTTACTCATGGGTTCTTAAGAGTTTTCCATGTTCGTTTGCCATTAGATGTACATTCAAATAGCTGTTTGTGTGTATTTGTCAACTTGCTAGGTTGCTTCACAGCCTGCAATGGAGTGCTTGCCGCTTGTTATGGAACCAGAATCGGGTTATTATATTGATCCTGTTGTTGTTCTAGATTTCCAATCTCTTTATCCATCAATGATAATTGGATATAACCTATGTTATTGCACTTGTCTTGGGAAGGTGATGCCTTCTACAATTAATAAGCTTGGTGTTAGCTCATACTCTCCAGATATGCAAATTCTTGCAGATCTTAAAGGTGAAATTCTATTAACTCCAAACGGTGTCATGTATGTTCCGCAAAAGGTATGTCTTAAACAGTTTTGAAATCATTTTATCATCTAGAAATTGAATGTGATGTTTATCTTGTTTTTACTTTTTAAGAGCCATGTTAGATAGGTATCTTGATGTATTGTAGTGGTCAATGTTTCGTACTGGTCATTATTTAAGCAGTAGTCTAAGGTTATACTTGTGAGATGATAGCACGGTCATTGCCACCACTCAGTTTAGTTTAGCCGTAAATAGTCTTATGGAAGCGGTCTTGGGGATATCCAGAGAGTTGATGCACCAAAGTCTATTCATCAGATTAATTATTGAAATGTTGCTTTTAAAATTCCAAACTTATGAACTATGAAGTATCACAGAAATTTTACAATAAGAGATATCAACGATTAATTTTCTGACGTGCATAACTTATCGGGTAACCAACCAATCAAATTAATGTGAATTTTGATAACAGGATAAATTATTATACCAACTGCAGATTCTATATAATTTTAGCTATGAGAAAAACAATAATAAAAAACATTTATTGGGCTTATCTAGATGCCACTGAGGTTTTTTTTTCTTTTTCTTTTTTTTTTGGGGTACAACGTGGAGAGGTTGGATTTTGGAATGATCTCACCCTATATCTTGGGAAAGTGCAAACAGTTGAAAATTAAAATTAGAAATTAGGTATAGTGATCGCTTGTGGAGACGAGAATGATGAAGAATAATAGAAGTGGAGGAGAAGAGGATTGAAAAGATGGTGAAACCAATGATTTGAGAGCTTGTGGAGATAGAACCAACAATTCACGGAGGATTTCAGGGAACTAAGGATGAAACTTAGATTCCACCAAAGTTTATATACCTTTTACAATGATGGAGGACTGATGTATATAGCTCAACAAGAATCTGAAATAAAATGACAAAAACTACAAAGGTTGGCCAAAATCCTTAATTTCGTCATTTTATTTCAATTTAGTTTCGAACATTCGGTTGACCGAAATATCAGAGACATATCAAAGATATGCCAGCTATTTTCAAAAAAATTGTAGTGCTTGTAAATAATTATTATAAGATAGGGATGATTATTTTTATATCTTCATAATACATAAACATGCAAATATAAAAAATTTGCATTAAGCATAGTAAAAAACACACATATAGTCACACATCACATTGCTAACTTTAATATTTCTAGTTAGATACATAACTTCAATTAAAAAAGATGCTCGATGTGGGTCCACATAACCACTTTGGATTCCTCTCTATGACTTCCTTCACATCTTGCATTTCTTCATCCTTTCCTTCTCTTTATACTGAAGTGAAAGAAGTTTTTGAATCATTCAATTCACTTTTACAGTTTACATTCACTATTGATTTTCCTAATTAGTTTCACCTTTCAATGGTGGCTTTTCTTTCTGAAAAGCCAAGTGGAAGAGTACTAATCCTTCACTGTGCATGGAATATATTCCCTACACAGGACCCTTGTGTCATGTCAGCCAATATCCCGCAACAATTTTACCGAAATTGATTTCGCTAGTGGAGGGGGACTGTCAAACCTGTAATCCAGCATATATCCAGCCGATATGGCGAACATATATATATATATATATATTACTTTAATCTGTTCTGCATCAATTTTGTTTATAAATAGATGGACAAGTTGGAATATTTTCTCAGAGCTGAAGCTATTGTGCTGATTTACCAAATTATAATTAGGTGCAGAAGATTTGATGTTTTTCAATTATGTTGCTTTGTTCTAGATAAGGAAAGGTGTGCTTCCTTGTATGTTAGAGGAAATTCTGTCTACTAGAGTTATGGTGAAGCAAGCTATGAAGAACCTGACTCCTTCTCAGCAAGTTTTATCCAGGGTATGTATTGTTGTGCATTTAAAGTGGTAGCCATTAATCAAGTCATTGCAAAGTATTTCTGATGAGAGTTGAAGCTTTCTATTTAGGCATGATCATGCTTAAATTTGAAGGAGTTTTCTTGTAAACTGCTGTTATATATGGTTAATTAATGAGTTTTCTCATTGGTTGCAGATCTTTAATGCGAGGCAGTTGGCTTTGAAATTGATAGCTAATGTAACTTATGGCTATACAGCCGCAGGATTTAGTGGTCGTATGCCATGTGCAGAACTAGCTGACAGTATTGTTCAATGTGGTCGGAAAACACTTGAGACAGCTATTTCGTTTGTTAATTCTCATAGTACATGGAATGCAAGAGTCATTTATGGTGATACAGACAGGTAATTTCGTTTGTTTTCTACTTTTTGCTTTGTCTTGCTGGGTTTTTGTCTGTTTTCAATCATCTCAGATGGCAGAATTGTAATGCCAATGTTCCTGTTTGTTTGTAGCGATGTCCATATGAATTGTATTGTTTTATGGCAAGTGTGTGCTGAGATGTGATAGTTTGACAAAGATTTTATTTTAATCAATATATCAATTTATATCAACATCATTTTAGTATGCAAAGTTTGAGTGGGATTACTAAGTTCCTCCAGAGGGAAATAATCAAATAAGAAATAATTTATATCAACATCTTATTAGTATCAAAAGTGTAATAATCGAGTGGACCACCAATGAACCAGAAAAAAAGAAATTTGGCCATAATTTCATTTTTTATTCCCACTTTATTATACTTGAAAAAGTTTTTAAGTAGCTAGTCTACCACAAGTAATGTGTAATAAATAATCAATTGATTGATGAACAAGGAGTAATATATATATATATATTCTTATATGCATGAAAAAATTTCATCCTAATTTCTTTTAATCTTTTTCAGCATGTTTGTTCTCCTTAAAGGGAGAACACTGAGAGAGGCCTTCAGAATTGGCCAGGAAATTGCTTCCGAGATAACAGCTATCAACCCCATTCCTGTGACCCTGAAAATGGAGAAAGTGTATTACCCATGTGTTCTTCTTACAAAGAAGCGTTATGTTGGATATAGCTATGAAAAAGCTGACCAAGTAGAGCCAATTTTTGATGCTAAAGGAATAGAAACGGTTAGGAGGGACAGCTGTAGTGCTGTAGCAAAAACACTGGAGCAGTCATTGCGGATACTGTTTGAAAGTTGCAATGTTTCACTTGTAAGTATTTTGCTTGCTGGTCAATAAGATATTTTGGTTTTGTTGACCTGTTTGCCTATCTCCCACGACTTTATCTATCATCATAATTTTCTGTGCAGCGTTGCAAAATTATTTTGTTTGAAGAACCATGCATTATTAGACAGGCAAAATTTGTTTTCTGTTTAAAATTTTGGTTTTGTAATGTTGAAGATAAAATTTGAAAGAATTTTCTTCTTTAACTGCTTAAATTTTATGGTAACTTGCAATTCAATATTGTATTAGAGCCAAAGGATTGGCTTCAAACCTGATCAGATGCAATAAAGCCTGGGGAAGTATCCGCTCCTGGTTTTTTCTCTGGCAAGGCCGAAAAATAAATGTTTTTTGCGTGTGAGAGTGTTAAGATAAATATTAGACATTTTCTTTCTCAACAGCTGTAGCCTTTTAGGGCAAGTGGCTATTTCATGCATAGCATGGGCAAACTAGATTAATAAGTGAACCTGATGTCTGTAGATCAGGAGTTTACTTTTGGAACCAGAAGACAGCTTTTCTGAAGATAATTTAGGACAGCTTTATACTTATAGCGTATTTAAGGGGGCAATTGTGGGAGATCTCTTGGGAGGAGAATGCTGAGATCTCTCCAAGATAAGAAGGCAATTGATTCTTCTTAAATTGTCTTTTCTTAAAATAAAATTCAACTTTCCACAAGTTTTCAAACAAGACTCACTATGTTCACAAAGAAATCTTGTTTTTGACATGGTCATTTCATGGCCCCATTATCCAACAAAAACCTTGGTTCTGATGTCAGTAGCCTGAATTTGTGGAAATGTATTACCTGAATAGAAGTACATGGAGTTTCAAACTAACGGGATCAAGTGTAATAATTTCATATTATGGGATAAGATACTGTTGATGATGATGGTTGGGAAATTAAACATGTAGAAGTACATCAGGTAGGTATTTCGTCCTTGATGGCACAGGGATTTATTTCTGGTCTACGTAGCTTGATGAATGTTTTGATGCGGAAAATAATAAATGATGACATAGAATACACAGCTTATAGTACCTGAATTCTTTTTTTGTACAAAATATGTGAAGCAGAACGTTTTTTGGTTGACTTTATTGTGTGCTTTTCTTTTCTTCCTGATTTTTTGGTTTATTGATAATTGGATTATAAACTCTTTATCTTATTAGTAGGTGAGGGAATATCTGGAGCATCAATGGACACGTATATTTTGTGGAAAAGTAACTCTTCAGGATTTTGTGTTTTCAAAGGAGGTCCGATTAGGCACTTACAGGGCCCTTTCACTCCCACCTGCAGCCTTGGTAGCCACAAAAGCAATGAAAATTGATCCAAGGGCTGAGCCCCGGTATGCAGAACGGATACCATATGTTGTAGTCCACGGGGAACCAGGAGCCCGTCTCATTGATATGGTTGTGGACCCCCTGGAACTTCTAGATATCAATTCTCCTTATAGATTGAATGATATCTATTACATCAGCAAGCAGATGATTCCTGCATTGCAGCGTGTTTTTGGATTGCTTGGCGCCGACTTGCACAAGTGGTTCTCCGAAATGCGTCGTCCAGTTAAACGAGCAGTAGCTAAGCGCAATTTTAATGTAGGTGATGCGACCTTTGTGCAGGAGTTTGATGATGATAAGAACTGGATTGCTAGGAGGCCAATTGGAAGCAGGACTAGGATAGATTCCTATTATTTGTCGCAGGATTGTTTCCTATGTGGTAAGTTGGCTCAATCTTCCTCATATTTGTGCCAAAGCTGCTCCACGAACAAGCCTGTTCTGGCTACAGCGTTGGTGTCAAAAACTTCCAAGTTGGAGAGGGACATGCAACACCTAGCAGCTGTAAGTTTTTCATAATTTTGAGGGTTTTTAAAACTTTTTCCGTGAGCTACTTCTGATAGCCCTACTGACGGTAAATTCTCCATGGTTTCAGTACTAAGTACTACTAGTAATGGATGTTTTGCTGCTACCTCGCAGATATGCCTGCATTGTGGTGGGGGTGGAGGATTGTTGGACAGCGGGATCAAATGCAAATCTCTAGCTTGTTCAGTATTTTATGAGAGGAGTAAAGTGAAAAAAGAACTGAAAACTGTGTCCACTGTTGCTACTGACGTTGGATTGTATCCGAGGTGCAATGTGGAGTGGTTTTAGGTATATCTCCACCTAGCCGGCGTGCATTTCATTGTTGTAGTGATAGTGTTCGAAAGTAATCGGCATTGCTATCAATTACTCTCGATGGTGGGCATTTTATGCGTTTGTAAATGGTGTATTACCTTTAGAAGATGTGTGTAAAATTTGTGTCATATTATGTATAACCACTTCACTCAACATTGTAATTGTGCTAGCAACCAAGCAATCAAAAGCTTTTAGTACACTAGTGAATAAATTTCCAGCATATCCTAGTCCAGGTTTTCCTATAAATTCTGGTAGAATGTGATCTTTGAATCATTTATACGAGGGAAAGAGTAATGAAAAGTTTCAAGGCAAGAGCATTTAAGGCTATAACAATACATGCAAGCTACTGGTTCATAATATTACTCAGACTAAGGAAGAAATCTGCATGCTTAGAGTTCCCTCTCTGTCTTGTTCATTGATTAGTCCCAAAGAAAGCTTGAGCAAGATAATGCCCAGATCAAATACAAGATCATCCTCGGTCGGGGCGCAATAAAATACAAGATCCTGTTCATGCTCCTCGTTCTTCGTCTCCGCAGAGTTTCTAAAGGGCAGTACCATCCAGTACTCCAAGATGAAATGCAAGAGGCAATGGTAAATTTTGATTTGTTTAAC
The DNA here is from genome assembly GCA_033002965.1 of Piper betle. NCBI lineage: Eukaryota > Viridiplantae > Streptophyta > Magnoliopsida > Piperales > Piperaceae > Piper > Piper betle. The sequence continues at coordinate 95,077 of JAURVB010012021.1, read as the reverse complement.
TTCTCAAGTATGTTTTCATATTCATGAATTGTTTATATGATGTGGGTACTCACTACTTGGCCATCCCATCTTCATAGAAATTACTTGCTACTAGTAGAAGACCACCCTACTGTCATTTGATTGTATTTGGCTTTTGATGAAAATACTTTTGACACTATCTGAGAAGAGAGCATCTTATTATGTATTCTTACCCAAGTGCTGCTTCTTTTAAGATGATATGGGGAGACAAACAACATTGAATATGGATTAAAATCTGAGCAGATCATTGGCTTGCCAAATGATCAGGATACAAGCTGTGAAAATGTATGTTTACTGCAGCCTATATACTTGGAATTAAGAAAACCAAATTGTAGTTACCACTTACCAGTATTCACACAAACACAAACCAGCCTCGTGAGAAGTGAGAATCCAGATCTTTTGCCCCCTCAACACTGCATCCTCCACCCAACACTATGCTCCCTCACCAACCCAATTGCCTCTCCCTGCCTCAACATCACCCCATTATTTTGCTTCCCTGCTGCTCAAATTTGCACCAATGTTCATGCACCTACTTGAACATACATACCATGGTTCCTTTTTAAACAATGAGATGGTGGTGCCATTTATTCCTACAGTCCGCAAGCTATTGCTGTATATATGTGTAGAGGACAGCACGTACCTCAACAGTACTACTTACTGTGAAGAAGTAATAATTGATCATTGGAGCTTTGGGGTACATAGTTTATAAGGGGTTACACTGTGATTACCATGGCCGAGAGGCAAGAAGAGAAGATTCCAATGAGAAAGCAGAAGAAATTAGAGAGAAGCTGGCATGGGTTTTCTAAGAGATGTGAGGAGATTGTGAAGGAGCACCGTGCTCGTCTCTACATCCTTCGCCGTTGCACCACCATGCTTCTGTGCTTGTACATTCATGGAAGTGACTGATTACTTGGCTTGTAGTTTTACAGCTTTTCATTGATTGTGTGGCACCCATTGTTCCTTGTTTTCGAGTTTGAATGTCAAGGTGCAATTTCTTGGAGGAAGATGTGTTGGCTAAATTTGATGGTATAGTCAATATATGCTCGCGTATCCTGACATATTTGTACTGGGCCAATGTAAATGTTTAATGCTTGAGGATCGATCGCCTAAACTTACAATGGAGGGATGATTGTGCTTGGTACTAGTTGGTTGTTAGTGTTGTTTTGCCTTTTCATTATTTTCATGGCAAAGTGCCTTGTGGCTTAATTAGTGGATTTGTAAATTAATTTGCAAGAGAGTAAATGTCAGATTTTTTTACCATTGGAGTGTGTGTGAATTTGCAGTTTAATATGAAGAAAAATATGGTTTAATTAGTTTTCAGGCTGGGATTGGATTAAGGTTCCATTTGGTTAGCATAAAAGAAATGAAAGATATATGAAATCTATATGTAGCAATTCATGTCTAAAGTATTCATAAATTAAAATGACATCCATTTTTAGGGTTTCATGGTAAGATGCAAATAAGGCATCGCAGCAAGTCTTCTCCATTGAAAATTTCATCTTCATTATTTTCTTAAAAAATAAAAAACTAGAAGAAATTTTTATGTGAAGAGATTTTACTGTTTATATTTATATCATAACTAATTTTTTATAAATTGTTCGGGTGCAGGATTATCGCCCATGTGATTAAGTCTTCACTTCGTATCGAATCATAGTTTCGGAGAGACTAAGACGCCCTTGTCATATAAAGAAATAATACGATAAAAATAAAAATAAAATAAAATGCCACGATCAAGAAATAATATATGAGATTTTTTACGTGATTTTTAAGGTTCAACTCGAATTTTTAACTGAACCTATCTGTGAGATTAGTACTCACACTCTACAAATTTTCTGTTCCTTTATAAATTACAAAACTTAATTGATATTTTGTCACTTTAAACCATTACACAAAATGTGTGCCCGAGTTTGAAGCTCCAATTTCTACAGTTTCAATCTTCAAATGATAGAAGAGCCCTTGCCAACGCGTTAAGTGTAAAACCCACGTTTCGAGTCAGGGTTTTATATTCAGGTTCGGTCAGTTTGACTGTTATCCAGCCAATAGACATGCTGGTGGTTGTCGCCGGAAACTTGCCGGAAAACCGGATTCGATAGAATTCGCCAGATCTTCCGCGGAGCTCATCCAGTCGAACCTAATCGACTTCGGACATCACCGAGAGTCGAATTTGAGCTCCGAGACGCGCGACAAAACCCTAGCCGTCGCCGATTGCCGATGACGTGAGGTATAATTACCTCCGAATTGATATTTTAAACTTGATGATTGTTAGCACAACATGCTAGGGTTGATTTATGATGTGATTGATAGTGCATGGAGGATGAGTGATGAAGTGATAAGTTACATGATGTGATTGATAGTGCATGGAGGATAAGTGATCTAATGAGATAAGTAAATATGAGCATGCTAATCGAGTATGACATAAAAAACACAGTAAAATTGGTATGAATAGGATTAGTTAGAATTATTTTCATACTTATGATTATTTGATTGTTGATTGATATTTATTGAGTTTGATGCATCATTTAGTTAGCGGGCCTTAGTATTTAGTTTTGATATGTAGGTACGGAGTAGGAGCTCGCCGCCTAGGCGCGATGACACGCTTGGAGCTTCTACCAAGTCCGTTTAGGACTCGTCTCTGTTTTACGCTCTTCTATTGTATGTTTATTTTATTATTTACAGGACGGGTTAAGTGGTGTTTTATTGGATCCCACTTAACTCGGGCCATCTAGCCTAACAGATTTTTGGATTAATAACCCCTCGAAGATGAGATCCCTCGAGGATGATTATATAAGATCCCTACCCAGCCCTATTATATATATCTATATATATATATATGTAGTTTTTGCATTTTTAGTGAGACGAGAGATGGAGAAACCGACTGCACGTACCATGAGCGGATGTCGTGACAGTCAAAGTGGGCTTTGGATTAGTGCCAGCGGACTATTCCATTCCCGAGGGATCCTGACACCTCCGCATTTGAGTTCCTCACACCCGGAGAAGTGGAGGGTTACGGGTACTGTTTAGTACAGTGCATGTCCGGACTTGTGGTTCAAAGGGTACTACTAAAGGCGACTGCCTGAGAGTACTCGGCCTTGGTGCTCAAGGCTAGGAGAAATATGGAGGTAAGGAGAGGGCTTAGGATTTGAGACCAGAAAATGAAGTAAGAAAATGTTGAGAGCAGCATCAGCAAGCAAATCAGTAAGTTCGGGATGCTACCAGGTTTGCAGCCCGGTGGCTCCTCAGTAGTGCCCTTCAGAGTGTTCACGTGGAGTATATGATGTTTTCTTTTATATGAGAGTTTGCTCTTATAGCCAGCTTGTTATAGTTATTTTATTTTCCGGACCAATAACATTTGTTACTAACGTATTTTTATACTATATGTAGGTAATAATCACGAATTGGAGGAGCCAGCTTGGACGGAGGAGCACTGTTGTCGCTTGCACACATGTCAGTTGATAGAGTGGTTAATATTCTATTTATGATGTTATTATATTGTGAATGATGTGAAATGCTAAGACATGATAGGATATGATTAAATGCAATGAGATGATGTTATGACATGATTGAATGCTAAGACACGATGACAGAATGTGAAACATGAATAGATTGCATAGCAGGAGCATGGTGGGTTGAGACCCAAGCTTTAGAGTAAGTAAACAGTACATCAGATTGTGTGAATGAAGTTGCGTGATATATAGATACATGTTTATATATATATGTTTATATATAGTATTTTGACAGGGTGACCCTAATTGCACTTTTAGGGGAAATTCTGTTCGTTTTATTTCAGAATTTTCATCGATTTTGATCGTTATTGTGATGGTGTGTAATTTAGTTTGCATGTTATCCATGTAATATCATGTTAGGATTCTGTGCATTCATTCATGCATCACGAGTAATATCTTCATCTTAAGACGCTGAGAATGAATCAGCATGAGTTAGGTTCGGGTTAGCCGACTTAACCGGGGCCTGTAACATGCCGATTCGGTTCATGAACATGAACCGGATTTGAGGTGTTACATTAAGAGTGCGGAAAAATAGTATGGTAACAAATTTCACGAAACGAAGTGCGGGAAGGTCTCTAAATAAAATCCAATTCAAAATCCGAGTTGAACTGAACCACCTGGGTTGGTTCATCTTGCTGCAATGTGGCGTGGCTCGCTGCTGATGAGCCCTGGGCTTGGCCTTGAGCATGAGTGGCCTGGACTTGTAATGGGCTTGGGTCTCAAAAAGTGGGCAACGCTGACACATCAGCAAGTTTGGACGTGCACAGACTTAAGGTGCTAGGCGGTCCATACCATGGATGCACGAATCAGCCGATTTCGAGTGGAATCGGCCGATTTAAATCTGATCGATAGCGTGCCGATCCGATTTTAGGGCCGAATCGGTCGGCCCCGAATCGGCGTCCAAATCGTGGATTTACCCCAATTCCGACCGATTTAAATCTGATCCAAAATTGGGGTGAATCAGGAAGAATCGGTTTTTGGGTAAATAACTAAAATACCCTTGGTATGATATTTATTAAATTATTTAAGCATGGGTAAAATTGGCATTTTAATTTTAAAAACCTAAAATTACCCGTCTCCCTTACTCCACCGCTGCGCTTCCGCCCTATGCCGCACTTCCTCGCCTTCGCCATCGCAACCTTGCCTCCGATGGGACGAGGGTCGCGGGGTGGGGCAGAGGCGCAAGGAGGGGGACTGGGCGGGCAGGGCCGGTAGGGTGAGGCCGGGCAGCGCGGGGCCAGCGGGGTGAGGCCGGGTGGGGCAAGGCCGGCAGGGGTAGGCTGCGCAGTGTGAGGCCGGCGGGATCAAGCAGGGCAGGGCACCGGCGCCGGTGGCGGGGGTGAAGGAGGGTGGCATTCTCATAATTAAAAATTGACTCGACACTTACTCGAGTAAAAAATAATAATTAATTCTAAATAATTAAAAAAATCTTAAAAAATATTTAAAAAATATCATAAATTATAATACATACAATAATATTAAAATAACATCAATACCTAATTTTTATATATTTATATTATGAATTGATAAATTATTATATATGACCGATTAGACCGATTTAGACCGATTCAACTGAACCGATTCCTATCCGATTTAGACCAATTCCAATTCCAATTCCTACTACCTCGAAAACCAATTCCGAGTTCCGATTCGTTTGCAACCATGGTCGAGACCCTATTATTTCCGCGCCTGATGCGTGGGCTCTTCCTCCGGCGACCACCGGCAAAGCAAGTTCTGCAAGCACAACCCTTGCAGCGGCAGTGAGCATGGCAGATAGCAACAACCAGCACTGCGGCAATCCCCTTTCCTTGATTTAGTGGTACAATAGTAAGGCTTAGATGAGAGGCAAATGGCAGCAAGACGATGGGTTTCCAATCTTCGGCATAACTCTGCTCCGGCACAAGCACATTAGCAGTGAGAGGGTCTGAAGTCCGGCGAAGACCTAAGCGAGTGGCTAGGCTTCGGGTTGTGTCAAGTACTTGGTTAGACGCGACTCTGAAGGCAGCTCTCCACTTCACGACGACGGCGATCAACAAGATATCAAAGCAGCACGCGACATCTGACGCCTCTTGCAATGGCAGTAAGCAGCAGTGACAAGTGGGACGGTAGTGGCAAGGCAAAGGACGTTCTAAAGGCAGCAACACCTCCCTTCGGCAAGCATGGGCGGCAGTAGACAGAGCTTCAGCAGCCGTCTTTCACAGCAGCGAGGGCTGGCTTCCCATTGCCTGCGACAGGGCAGCACTTCACGGTGGCAACACGTCGGCAGACCTCCAAAGCTCCTTGACAGTTTCTCAACCTCAAAGTACGGCCTTGGCAGCGAGACGCGGCTCTTGGATATATACATGTATTTATAATTATATCATACTTATCATACGCTGTATTTAAGATTTGTCTAAATTAAATTTATCTATTAAAAGTGAAATTTAATGGGTTATAAATATAAATATCGATTTATAGATACATGTTTTTCTTTTATGATAGGTTGAATTGAAATTATATAAAATAAGGATATAAATACAAGGCTATGGTCCCCAAATTTGTAAGTAAATTTTCATTCTAGCATCCCGTCATTCAAAAATTTTAATCTTGAAGAACCAGTGTTGAATTTGGCATATCAAAACCTAAAATAGTAAATAATTATTTTACTTTTATAAATTCAGGTATACTTTTGCTATCAAATTTTATTTCTTGATGATTTAATCAGAATAAAAATAAGATTTTATAGTGATAGTTTTATCATCTATATAATTTTTTGAAATTAAAATTGTAACATCAAGTGGTATCCGAGCAATTTCATATTAGATCTTTGAAGATTAATTAATAAACTCATATTTGGAAATGTCTAGTTTCATATCACATCCAGATCTAATGATTCAAGATCTAAAAATAATACTAGTTTGTAAAAGGGATTAAATTAATATACTTTGCAACATATTTTGACTTTCCCAAAATTTAGTACTAGCTATTGTCATTTTCACAAATCAGATTAAAGGAAAATATAAGAAATAGTTTTATATGAGATATTTATTCCTGAATCAAGGTCATCTTTTGGTAAAATATCAAGTGAGGAAAATAAAGTTACAAAAAGTTATAATTTCAAAAATTTTCAAATAAAAATATTTGTATAACCTTTTCAATTTTATGCTATTTATCTTTGGGATTATTAAATTCAAATTATGGTTCACTTATAATTAATATTTTAGAATTTATTAATGACTACAATATGCTACCAAAGTAGCCTCTTTTGTAAAAATTAATTTATTTTAATATTAAGATAGTTGTAGGTATCTAATTCATGTAAATATTAATCGGTCCAAAGGAATGTTAATATTTGACAGAATTATATATTCATTTATGGTAATAAATCTGAGATAATTATTAAGATTCCATGTGAATAATAAATTGGCCTAAAGGAAGGTTTATTATTTGACAAGATTTACTGTCCATTTGATTACTGCACTAAGAGTACCACTTACAAATTAATATTTTTGTCCAAAGACTACATATTAATGTTGTGCTAGGTATCTGTTGATGAGATTAACCATTGTTTGAATTATTAATCTTATTATGTGCATGTTATTTTATTCTATTTTCAATTAATCAATCTGTTTCTATAATTTCTACCAACATCAATTCTGTTCCAATACTTAAAAATAATTTTAAGGATTGGAAAAGAGTGATGATTGTTCTCAGCTGTATGGATCTTAACCTTGCGTTAAGGACTGAACAACTTGCTTCTCTTAAAGACAAAAGTTCCATTGAGGAAAAACGGGACATTGAGAAGTGGGAATGTTCAAATCGCATGAGTCTTATGATCATAAAGTGTAAAATTTCAGAGACCTTCAGGGGCTATGTATTTGTGAATGTTAGTACAGCCACTGAATTTAACGGTAAAACAAGTATAAGAGAGTACATCTTAGAGATCAAATATTGCTACAAGCTATTTGAGAATTGCTCGTGCATTTAGTTTAATTTCTCTTCCGAAACAATTTAGTTAATTCAAAGTCAGTTGCAACTGCTAAAGGGACAAATGGATTCTTAATGAGCTCATTTCTTATTGTATCCAAAAAGAAAAAAGGTTGAAGCAAGAATAGGCTGAAAGTGCTCACTTGGCTAATACCTATCAGGACAAAAATAAGAAAATAAAAGAGGGCTAAGGAAGCTGGTAATAGTTTTCATAAGCAACAACAAAAGAAAGAAAATCAGGCTTCTTGCTGTTTCTTTTGTGGTAAACCTGGACATATGAAGAAGAAATGCACTAAGTATCACGCTTGGCGCGTAAAGAAAGGTCCATTTCTTAATTTTATTTGTTCTGAGGTTAATTTAGCTTCAATGCCAATACACACTTGGTGGCTAGATTCGGGTGCTACTACTCACATAAGTGTGTCAATACAGGGTTGCCTGAGTTGCCGAAAGCCAAATGATGCTGAAAGATTTATTTATGTGGGTGATGGCAAATTAGTTGTAGTTGAAGCAATAGGGACTTTTAGATTATTATTGAAGACAGGATATTATTTGGATTTGAAAGAGACATATATAGTACTGTCTTTTAGACAGAATTTAGTTTCTATTTCTATGTGGGACAAATTTGGTTACTCTTGTTTATTTAAAAATAATAAGTTTAGTATTTTTCTAAATTTAAATATTGTGGGTATGGGTTCCTTGTCTTTTTATGATAATCTATATTTACTTGATACCATTGCATCTTTTAATGAAACTTTACATGTGCGTGGAACGAAAAGAAAATTAACCAATGAGAATTTGGCTTTACTCTGGCATAAGCGTTTGGAACACATTTCTAAACAAATAATTGAACGACTTATGTTAGATGAAATTCTTTATTCTCTTAATTTATCAGATCTTCAAGTTTGTGCTGAGTGCATTAAGGGAAAACAAATAAATATAAGGCGACTAGGTGCTAATACATCTTCAAACATCTTAGAACTAATATATACAAAAATTTGTGGGTCATTTCCTACGGCTATTGAAATGGTCAATAATATTTTATTACGTTCATAGATAATTATTCTTATTATGGTTACCTTTATCTCATTTATGAGAAGTCTCAAGCATTGGACGTGTTTAAGGCATATAAGGCTAAAGTTGAGAACCAACTTGACAAAACTATTAAGGCTATCATATTTGACTGTGTTGGTGAATACAATGGTAGATATGATAGATCAGGTGTACAACGTCTAAGACCATTTGTCAAATTCCTAGAAGAGTACAGAATCATCCTACAATACCAGGTACTCCTAGCATGAATGGTGTTGCTGAGAGACGAAACTGAATACTAAAAGACATGGTGAGAAGTATGATTGCTCATACTACTTTACTTGATTCACTTTAGGGTGAGGCGCTAAAGACAACAGCATATCTTGTTAATAGAGTACCAACAAAAGCAACAGTTAAGGCCCCTCATGAATTGTGGATTGGCAAACAACTCAGTATTAAGCATTTACGCATTTAGGGTTGTCCAGTTGAGACAATACTTTATAGGCCAAATGAAAGGAAACTAGACTCAAGAACAATTAGCAGCTATTTTGTTGGGTACTCTGAACGGTCTAGAGGGTATAAGTTTTATAATCCCACAACAAGGATATTCTTTGAGATGGGAAATGCTTAGTTCTTTAAGGATGTTGAGTTTGGAGGAGGAAATGAAGTTAGAGACTTTGTCTTTGAAGAAGAATTTGTTTCTCTTCCCATGATTGTTCTTCACAAAAATTAGGATCATATTCCGGATGTAGTTCAAGAAGCAATACCAAAATTACAAGACAATGTCGAGAATCTCCCTAATCACATTAATCAAGTTATACCTGAAGAGGAAACTCAACAGTCTCAAGAGCAAATACAATTGAGGAGATCCACAAGAGAAAGGAGAAATGCAATTCCATATGATATATCATCTTTCTCCAAGAACATTAGATAACATTGGAATGATGGAAGATGATCCAATCAACTTTCATCAAGCCATGAAGAGTTCTAATTCTCAAAAGTGGATTGTTGCCATGAATGAAGATATGAAGTCCATGAAAGCTAATGACGTTTGGGATCTTGTTCTATTGCCTAAAGGTACGAAACTTATTAATTGTAAATGGATTTTTAAAACCAAGAGGGATTCGAAAGGTGATGTAGAAAGATATAAGACTCGTCTTGTTGCGAAGGGTTTTACTCAAAAGGAAGGGATCGATTATAATGAGATTTTCTCTCATGTTTCATCAAAGGGCTCATTCAGAATAATTATAGCATTAGTAGCACATTTTGATCTTGAGTTACATCAAATGGATGTAAAGACTGCATTTCTAAATAGTGACATTGATGAAACAATTTATATGGTGTAACCAAAAAATTTTGTATTGGGAGATTCAAAGAATATGGTTTGTAAATTAAAGAAATCCATCTAAGGACTTAAGCAAGCTTCTAATCAATGGTATCACAAATTTCATCAAGTTATTCTCTCTTTTGGTTTTAAGATGAATGTGATTGATGATTGTATATACCATAATTTTAGTGGGAGTAAGTATATTTTTCTAGTTTTATATGTTCATGATATATTGCTTGCCATCAATGATATAGGTTTTTTGTAACTAAGAGTTTTATCAAAGAAATTTGAAATGAAAGATCTTGGAAATGTGTCTTTTGTATTATGAATTCAAATACATCAGGATCACTTTCGATGTATACTCAGATTATCCTAAAAGACCTATATAGAAAAAGTGTTTAAGAGATTTGACATGCAAGGTTGTAAACCAAGAGATACCCCTATTTCTAAAGGAGACAAATTTAGTCTCAATCAATGCCCAAAAAATGACATAGGAAGAAAGAAAATGTAAAAGATTCCCTATGTTTTAGTGGTGGGAAGTCGTATGTATGCTCGAGTATGTACGCGTCAAGATATTGAGTATATTGTTGAAATGTTGGGTAGATATTTAAGTAATCCAGGATTGGATCATTGGAAAGCAGCCAAAAGAATCATGAAATATCTTCAGAGAACAAAACATTACATGCTTACATATCGGAAGTCAGATCAACTTGAGATCATTGGGTATTCTAATTCCAATTTTGCTAGATGTTAAGATAGTCGTCCATCCACTTTTGGCTATATCTACCTACTTTGGTAAAGTTTCTATAGAGCATATTGGGAAAAACTTTATGATTGCAGATCCGCTTACTAAAAGTTTATTGCCTAAGGTCTTTCATGATGTTCCTCATCTAGGTGTTGTATCATTTGTTGAAATGCTACTTCAGTGAGAGTTTGTTTTGTTTGTGAATTGTAGTATTTGGTTTATGTATCACTCTATTTTTGTGATCTCATAAAGTTGGACCAGTTGAAAATAGGTATGTTTAGATCAAATTACATGTAATTTTCATGCTACACATCCATACTTGATCTATGACATTTAATTATGTTGATATATGTGACCATGGATATGTTTAGTTACGATAAATGTAACAAAAATCGCCTTGATCCTATATTAATATTAATTAATTAACGAGATTGTTATTTTGAAATAATAGCATATGTTATTTTTGAGCTCATAAGGCTATATACAATTATCTTTGTATATATAGTCCAAGTGCGAGATTGTAGGATTTTGGATATAAATATATACATGCATCTATAATTGTATCATATGTTATTATTTAAGATTGACCTAAATTCAATTGATCTATAAAAGTTAAGTTTAATGATTCATTAATATAAGTATGGATTAATATGTGTAGATACCATTTTTTTAATTTCTCTTTTATGATAGGTTGAATTGAAATTATAAAAATAAGAATATAAATAGGGGGTTATGGTCCCCAAATTCATAAGTAGTTTTTCGTTATGTCATCCCATCGTCCAGAAACTTTGGTCTTGAAGAACTCGTGCTGAATTTGGAAGGTCAAAACTTAATGAAGTAAAAAATTATTTTACTTTATGGATTGAGGTATGCTTCTGCTATCAAATTTTATTTTTTGATGATTTAATCTGAAGAAGAATAAAATTTTATAGTGATGGTTTTATCATCTGTATAATTTGGTTGAAATTAAAGTTATAACAACAGTGGTATTAGAGTCTGGTTGGTTTTGGTATTGCATCGATTTGCCTCATAGTATGTCAACTAGTTCAAACTTCACTATAACATGTGGTGAAGGGGAGATGATTCGGGTGGTATGATGTGAGGGGGAGAATTATGGGGTTTATCCCACATCATGTTTGGAAGTGACTGTGACTTGTATATAGGCTAATGGGAAAGCCTTATTCCTTGAGCTAGCTTTTGGATTAAAGAGGCTCGTCACACCTATTGCAAGTCCCTTTTGGGGTCCTAAAGGGCCCAAAAGCAGTAGCAGCATCTCCCCTCAAATCTAAGCTTCACAACAACGAGATCTGCAACTTGACAAGGGCAACAACAAGGCTTCACAACAAACTCGGTCAGCAGAAAGGCAAGATGTTGCCGGCCATTTTCTGTAAAACCCGTGACTCGAGTCAGAGTTTTACGTTACCGAACCAGTCAGTTCAACTGTTGGTTCGAGTCGAGTCAGTTTTATGAACCTCGTGCTGAGTCAAAGCTAGCCGTGAGTTATGAGCGATGAGAGTCAGGTGTACCTAAATATATGATGATAACATCGAGAAGATGGTGAGAAATGAGTTATCAGAATATATGAAAGTATGGAGTATTTTTCTTTTTATATGCTAGATCGTAGAAATAGTTTTAGGCCGAATAACACATTAGGACGTGTTGGATTATGTTGACTCACATGACTATTACCATTGTGGTAGACTCTTAAGCAAAGTTGTCAGTTAAGATGAGCATACACTGGTGTCCCTCTATCTGGTTAGCATGATCTGGTCTGTTTGAATTCCCTATTTTTGTTGCTCCCAAGCTTGAGTGAAGTTGTCTCCTCTAGACTGGTCTGCTATCAGCTACTTGCACTATAAGTCCTAAGAAAAACTATGAAGGTACCTCCTATACTCGGGCAAAAGCTTCATCTTATGTCTCAAGATAAGAACCTAATCGTGCTGGCAAAGTACAAAGAAATCACTCTCTCCCTGAAGGGACATTCCCTCACTAAACCCATCATCTATGCCAAAATTATAAAATGGGGCAAACTCCTCCGCTAGCTAAGGTCACACTCCATGTTTGACCATCTTCATGATATGTATACCCTGGCTATAACTCATACATTTGTTGTCATCCTGACTGAGTAATTAGCCATCTCATCTGGAGGTCAAACTCTCCTATTCTCGGACTCTGTCCATATACATCCCTAAAAGAGTCACTGACACTGTCTGATGATCCATATAAGATTGTCACTAACACTATCTTGCAATACGCATCTGACCCAAGGATGTCAGGTCAAGGCGATGGTATGCAAGATGTGGGTTATTAGTTATAGAGCATGTCATTTGGATGTTGTTGTGTTTGTTTTATTTTATGGGATTTTTTCCATATTTTTCTAGATTTTTTTAGGATTTATTACAAACTAGTTATTATTTTGACTCGAGTACGAATCGACTCAATACTTATTTATGAGTTTGCCATTGAGGGTGTTTTTCTCCCTCTCGACATCTTCCCCCTCCCAAAACCCTACCGCCACCCACTGTGGGTGTCGCCGCCAGCACCACCGACGCCGCACTGCTGCCAATCAACGCCGCCCTGCCTTGTCGGTCGTCGCAGTGCCGCCCGACCAACCCCAGCCACCGTCTCGCCGCCACGACGCCGGAATCGCCCCACAAGCTGCGACGCTCCCCTTGTCGATTTGCTGCCGTCCAGGCCGCGCGCTGCCGCCTTGACCCCGACGACCACCCCCTTGACCTCCCCGACATTTCCCCCTTACCTAGTGCCGTCGTCGAAGCCGGCCGTGGGCCTGATCGGAGCGACCGACCGCCCTGACCGAACTCAATGCCGCCGCCGGCAGTCATCGCCGCCACGGTCGTCCTTATTGTCATCACCATTGGGACGAGCTCACCGAGCCGGTGCTAACCCTTACCCCGATTGCCCCGTCGGAACAGTCGCCGGAAAACCGCAGGAAGTCGCCAGAAAACGGGATTCACCGAAATTCGTCGGAAATCACCTGATCTTCCGCCGAATCCCTCCAATCAGAACCCTATCGAACTTCGGATGCCATAGGGTGCCGAATTCGAGCCACGAATCCCGCGAGGTATAATTTATTTTAACTTAATTATTTAAAAGTATTGATTATTAGAATTGCATGCTAGGATTGGTGAACTGCGTGTTATAATTATATATATATATATATATGTAGAATTGATTAAGGATAAAATATAAAATTTGTTTGATTGAGTGGTGTTAAAAATGGAGGCTAAGAAACTAATTAGGGTAACTAGGTAATGATCATGATCTAATGCAAACTAGCCTAAGTAGACTTGCTAGAATTGATATAGGTTGATGTGTGTTGATTGATGCGTGATGGATGTATGTGTGATATAGGATGTATGACTGCATCATGAGCGGGCGTTAGTATTTAGTTTCGATGTGTAGGTACGGAGTAGGAGCTCGCCGCCTAGGCACGAGGACACGCTTGGAGCTTCTACCAGGTCCGTTTAGGACTCGTTCTCTATTTTATGCTATTCTATTGTGTATTTGATTTATCATGTGCAGGACGAGTTAAGTGGCATTTTATCGGATCCCACTTAACTCGGGCCATTTAGCCAATAGTTTTGTTCGGATTAATAACCCTCGAGGATGAGATCCCTCGAGTCAGTTTTTGAAATTAAGATCCACCACAAGTTGCCTTCGGGCCTATTGTATAAATCCCAACCCAGGCCTATATATGTATAGTTTTCGCGTTTTCAGTGAGAGATGGAATGAGGGTTACTAACGGCCACTCCTTCAGATAGGGCGTGTGCTCGGAAGAGCGGGCTCTGGAGCTGGGGAGAACCCACTTCGTTCCCGAAGGATCCGGACAACTCCACCTTTGAGTTCCTCAAACCCGGAGAAGTGTGGAGGTTTACGGGTACTGCAATGCAGTGCATGTCTAGACTTGTGGTTCAAAGGGTACTAAAGGTGACTGCCTGAGAGTGCTCGGCCTTCGTGCTCAAGGCCAGGAGTAATATGGAGGGTGTAGAGGGTGAAAAGGAATGAGATTTGATGCGAGAAGCGATAGAGAAATGGCCAATGTATGAGAATGAGAAGGAAAGGGGGACGCTGTCGACCCGATGGCGAGCGAGCTCCCATATATGCCCTGATGAGAGTTCTTGAGGAAGTATATGGTTTTGATTCAACAGGAGAGTTTGCTCTCCTGTGCCAGATTGATATTAGTTATTTCCCGGGCTGGTAACACTCGTTATTGACAGTTTTTCTATATATATGTAGGTGAGAAATGCGAGGGATGAAAGCTGTCGGGACTGCAGAGGAGCAACACAGAACCGCACACACATGTACCTGCCGCGTGTAATGTATAATGATGGTGTGTTAATGCTACGTGAATGATAATTTTGATGTGTTTGTTTGGATGAATTGCTTGTTATGAAATGAACGGATAAATGTGAATGAGTAGGGAGCCTTGGAGTTCAGCCTCGGCTCAGATGAAAACAAATGAGATAATGATGGGATGCCGCGGTAGATTGTTATGTTTTATCGTATTTTGATAAAATATTTATATACCCTTGTTGTGGATAGGTTGGCCCCTATTGCACTTTTAGGGGAGATTTTGTCCATTTTTCCGTAAAAATTAATGAATTTTTATTTAAATTTCTTGCTTGTTGCATGGTTTTGTTTTGCTTGCACGTCATGGCATGCATGTAGGACCGCGTTAGAACCCAATTGTTCCCATTCATGCATTTCATGGTTGCATCCCCATCTTAAGACGTCGAGGGCAGATCCGGGTCGGCTTAACCGAACCCAGTAGATTAGCGAACGGTTCGGTCGCCAGTGACATTTCCGGGTCGGTTCACGAGTGAGCCAAAATAAGGTGTTACATTTTCATTGCTCTCAGCTAGCAACAACAGAGGACCAAACTTATCTTTGATGCAGTGAGGCCAACCATACACCGGTACTCCATGGTGGGTGGAAGCATGACAGCTTTATGGCAACGCTTCGTCTGGATGAGGCTCCTTGGTGAGATCATCAACTAGGTGGAAAGCTTGGCTTCTTCTCCTCTCCTTGGTGGCTGCAACGGCACTCCAAGGCAGCGGCCAGCAAGGCTTCTGCTGGACTTCCTCCTTTTGATTGAACGACTTGGTGAGATCCACTCTAGCAGCAACAGCAGTGACACCCCAAGGAGGCAAGGTGGGGGACTCTAGAAGTTTGCAGCAAGGCTCCGGTTGATCTCCTATGACATTGGACATTCGACGACACAATCTCCTTGAGGAGGTAAGAGACAAGGACTTCACGGCAAGGGTGGCAGCACGACTTCAGCACTCCACTGCTCTCCCAGGGCGATTGGCAATGTGGCAAGAGAAGCATAAAAACGTAGGCAAGGCATAAAGCTAGAAGGGAAGATGAAGCTTTCCTCTTCCTTCTCTTCTTTGCAGCAACAACACGAGTCTCTCTTCTTATTTCTATTTTTATTTTTTTAGCATAGGAGCCTTCCTCTTTATAGAGCTTGATAGCCCTCTATATTTCGACTGACGTGTAATCGTGAGCCGCTTCAACTTGTTGGGCCCTTTGAAAAGGACTTGCAATAAGTGCTCACGGGCCTCTCTTAATCCAAAAGCTAACTCAAGGAATAAGGCTTTCCCATTAGCCTATATACTAGTCACCAACATCATCCACGACCAATGTGGGATAAACCCAACAACTCCCCTTCACACATCGAGCGACCCCGAAACTATCTTCGCCTAGCAATCTCTTATTCATCAGACGGAACTCACATATCATCACATGGCAAATCAACTCGCATATCATCACATGGCAAACTCTCCTTAAATCATCAGGTGGATGGAACTCACATATCATCACATGGGAAACTCTTCATCAGATGCAACTCACATATCATCATATGGCAAACTCCCCTTAAATCATCTAGTGGAACCCATGAAGGAAACTCCGACAATCGGCGTAGGCAAATACCAAATCTAACTTAAACTTTGCTCTAGTACCACTGTTAGGCCCTTTGGTCCCCCAAAAGGACTTGCAATAGGTGTCACGAGCCTCTCTTAATCCAAAAGATAGCTCAGAGAATAAGGGTTTCCCATTAACCTATATACTAGTCATCAACATCATCTACGACCAATGTAGGATAAACCCAACACAACTTACCTCACATATCACCTCCTATAATATTGAAACCGCATGGACTCCTTCTCCAAAGCATAGAATGTGACTTGGATAAATATAAATTTATGCAAACATTATCCCCTGGTTCGTAGATATCTTGACAAGTAATTGAACCGTTTGAGATATTCACAAATCTCTTATGTATCTATATTGTTGTAACCTCCATATCCCTGCAGCACCAAATTTTATTTATTTATTTTTTTTAAAAGCTACCTTTTTGTTTCTCCACCATCCCTAAACTCTCCATCTCACTCTTGATCATTTTCCTGATACGTGATGGCTGGTAGCAATTCTTTTCTAATGTATCTCATTTTTTATCTTTTCTTTTATTTCTTTCCTTCTATTATGCCTCTAGTGCTGCTGCAAAAATTTAAGTGTTAAAATTGCTGCAAGTTAGACATGTAAATTTTTTCTTTGTTTTCCATGGTCTTTATTACCGCAACAAATGATTGTTTCTAACTCTTGCTACTTTAAGTTTTCCATGTATATTGCTTTTATCCTTATTGGACACTAAGGGCATCCATAAAAATTTTCAAAGTTAGGAATTTTTCAGATTTCTCTAATGCTGCAATCTTCTGTGTCAATAGTCCATTTTTGGAATCACCTCTCATTGGTTTCCAGTTCTCCAAATTTATAGAATTTATACTTTGTTGGTAGTTTGCTATGTAAAGACCATGAGACTACTTTTGGTATGCTTGACTTTGATGTAATTTGGCCGGAACAAATTTTCAAACATGGCCGTTCGATCACATACATTAGGAATTTTAGATTTATAATTAAGAAGTACCAATTTTGGCATGCTATTTCTTTATTGTTCATGCCTCATATTTGACCAAATTTGTTTCCAACTTGTCTTTTCTAAAGCATAGAATGTGACTTGGGTTCAATTGTATGCTTTTGCCCTGTTGTAAAGCCTCCTTGCTTGGCGTAAAAATTGTCTTCTTTTTCATTTTTCAACTCACTTTTTTAGGAACTCTCCCCTCCTATTGTGGCCCTTAAAGATAATTTGTCTTGCTCCAATGGTGACCATCGTCAAGATGGTAAGCATCATACTCACTGAGGGTATTCGTCCAATCCCTCAAAAGCATTTCAAAATTGCAGTCGGCCTAGGATCAACCGGTGCACGAAAAGTCAGATAACTTCAAATGGATAATCGACTACCAATGAAGCTCTTCCTTGTGCGAGTGAAGTGACTATTGGTGAGGATGTCTTTTCTCTTCTCCAACAATGGACCATCCAAGGCTATTTTAAGGCTCGTGTAGGCTTGGACTTTCTCTCAGCTTATGGAGATTTATGGTGAGTTTGGGAACAAAGACCGGAATTTCTTGCCGAGATAAACATTGGGATCCTTCGAGAGGCTTTGGCTTGCAAACACCACTTCATCGATTAGACAAACCACCCAGGATATACGTGGGAAAGACCTTGTGGCCCACCAATCTGTTTTGGCCCCACTTCGTTCCTACAGGTTCAATACTCATGTGGCAGACATGTCCTTGGGCACTTGATGGCCCAACGCCTAGCAGCATGTAAACTTTTTGGACCCTCTTCTAAAGGCTCTTCTTCGCATGGAGTGAACCTTATTATGCTGGAACAAGACTTGGATGTGCTTCGAAGACGACTGGAGGACCTTTAGATTGATATAGAACAAAAAGAGTAGGAGGTGGAAGCGTGTCGGGTGGCTCATGCAGGTGAGGAAGAGGCAATCTAGTTGTGAGGGCAGATCGACCATCTTGAAGAAGCCATATCCCACCTTGGTTGAAAACTCTTTTCTTTAGACTTTCTTAGTATCAAGACTTAGGCATTTTCTTTTTAATCTGCAGTAAAACCCTCACTTTTGTTTGATGAACTTGAATAGGACTTATGAGTTATGGCTTTTTATTTTATGACAATAAAGTTTATTAATGTCATTTCTTGTTCATTGAGATAAGAAAAGTGTGACCATTGCCGAATGATTCACCAAATCAAGCTTATTCCTCAACCATACTCTCGTCGTAATTGCTAGTGGGTGATCACCAACTTGCATCTTTTCTTCAATATATTTCAAAATCAGTTCAATGAATGCAATAGATAAATTCTCTAGTCTTGAGTTAGCAGCTAGTAAATTTAAAAACACATATTTGTATTCTCACTGCTATCAATAAGCAAGTTGTGCACAATAATGAAATCTTCCCATTTATCAAAAGGAATCAATCAATGTACTTCTGAAACTATTCACAGGAGTAAACTCGGCTTCTTATGTCTAATGAATAATTTTCAAGTATTAATCTCCAAATCATCTCAAGAGGCAAACTTTTCAAAGTCAATCCCCATAGCAACCTTATTCTCAGAATGTTTACTTTGTCTGCCATCCATGTATCCTCCTCCTATGCACATCAGTGATTTTTTTATGTTATGTACACTGTACATTCATCCATCAGTTCTCCATTTAGGGTTTATTCAGCGGGGTGCGACCTCCTATTACATGGTCCCACCAAATTTTCAGGTATCTAGCATTGACTTGGAACAATGAATCTCCATCAACTATTGACAACTCATAACATCCTTTACCAACATCTCACTTCACAACATAGGGCCCTTCCCATGACGGGGAAATTTTAGACATTGGTAATCTAACTCTAACTTCACAGGTGTTGCACAACACTGACATTCCAGGGCTAAACTTGCGAGGTTCTATTTCTCGGTTGTATTTCCTTGTCATTGCTTCATGATATTTCTTCAACTTTTCCCCTACAACATGACGATGCTTGTCAATTGCTTTGAATGACATAATTCTGCTTGCTACATACTCCGCCTGCTTTGGTGATAGCTGTGAAGCAGTAGTCATCCTTAGTGTAAGTAATTCTACTTCCAAAGGCAAGATAGTTTTGTTCCATAAACTAACAAAAAAGGAGTAACTCTGGTACTAACACGAGCTGAAGTAAGGTATGACCATAACACTTTGGGTAGCCTCTCATGCCAATCACGTTGATGGTCTGCCACCATCTTTCACAACTTTTGCTTCATAATCTTGTTAAAAAATTCCACTTGTCCATTTGATTGCGGGTTGTACGTTGATGATTGTACCATTTCAAACCAGTGTTGCTCTGCTAACTCTGCAATTTGCCATCCCATGAATGACGTACCATTGTACTAATAAGCTTACGGGGAACTCTAAACTGATAGATGATATTTTCCTTAATGAATTGGGCAACATACTTTCTTGTCGGTCTCCTTGTCAGTATTGTTTTGCCCCGCTTAGTAAAATATTCAATCGCCGTTAAGATGAACTTGTGACCCTTTGACAATAATAGATGAATTGGACTAATAAAATCAAGTCCCCAAATTTGAAATGGCCAACAGGCGTCAATCGGGTGCAACGGTTCTAGTGGCAAATGCTTCAAATGTGCATGCAATTGACACTTCTCACATGACTGAGCAAAATCTATACAATCCTTCTACATTGTTGGCCAAAAGTATCTGATTCGGAGCAAAAGGTGATAGAATCTTCTTCCTCCTTGATGCTCTCCACAAATCCCTTCATGTGCATCTCTCATAGCCTTTAAACTTTCCTTCTTGGTCAAACACTATAATAGGACTCCATCAAATCCTTGGCAATACAATAATTTTCCTTCAATGAGATGACATGAAGCAATTTGTTGAACCTCACATGCCTTGTATTGATCACTGGGTAGTTGGTTGTGTGCCAAAAAGTTGATAATATCTCTATAGCAATCTCTAAAGTCCTCTAGTGCGAAGCATTCAACTACAATACTTGACGATAAAATTGTACTGGCAGGTGCATCATGGCGAGCAATCCAGATAATTGGCTCTGTGACTTCTCCTTCAGCAATGAATCTTGATCCCAATTGGGCAAGTGCATCTACCATGGGATTTGTAGAGCGAGGAATATGTTTAAACACCACCTTTTTGAAGTTCTTCAATAGTTGTATCAAACGTGCCTTGCATACTACCAAGTGTGCTTCCTTAACTTTAAAATTCACTACAACTTGTTGGATTACCAATAATGAGTCACCTCAAACTAGCAAGCAATCCATCGTCAAATCCTTTTCAAGCAACAATCCAAGCAACATTGCTTTATATTCTACAGTGGTATTAGTGCAAAAATATGCTAAATTGTAAGTGTGTAAATGCATCTTCCCTAAAGGCTCCACTAGGACAATTCTAGCTCCTCCAGTGGTCATGCTCCTCCTCGTATTCCCATGGCTGCTCCATCAAAATACAAAGTCCACTTTACCAGTTCCTTATCTATGTTGAAATGAACGTCCACTTTACCAGTTCCTTATCTATGTTGAAATGAACTTCTTCTTCTTTCTTTTCTGCTAGTAGAGCTGAATGATTAGCGAGTACTGTAACGACCCAGCCCAAAGTACAACGTAATGGGCTAAGTCATTTCTTTAAAATGGGTACCCCGAAAGTTTAAGATCTCTAGTCCATTCCCACTTATAAACAAGATCTTCTCTTAGTAGGTATTAGATGTGGGACTAAGTTGAGGGATCTCACAATCCACCCACCTAAGGAATTTTCGTCCCCGAAATGCCTATACTTGGCCCGTTACTAGCCCCAGCCCACGACCTTTCTGGCCCGTGACCGGCAGCCTAGCCAACGTTTCTAGTCTTGCCTCGTTGCTAACCCCAGCCCACGACCTTTTCTAGCTCCGTGACCTGCAGCCTAACCAACGTCCCTAGTCCATCCCACTATCTAACACAGAACTAGATCAGCTCTGATACCATTTGTAACGACCCAGCCCAAAGTGCAACGTAATAGGCTAAGTCATTTCTTTAAAATGGGTACCCCGAAAGTTAAAGATCTATAGTCCATTCCCACTTATAAACAGGATCTTCTCCCAGTAGGTATTAGATGTGGGACTAAGTTGAGGGATCTCACAATCCACCCACCTTAGGAAATTTTGTTCCCGAAATGCCTATACTTGGCCCGTTGCTAGCCCCAGCCCACGACCTTTCCGGCCCGTGACCGACAGCCTAGCCAGCGTTCCTAGTCCAACCCACCATCTAACACGGAACCAGGTCGGCTCTGATACCATTTGTAACGACCCAGCCCAAAGTGCAACGTAATGGGCTAAATCATTTCTTTAAAATGGGTACCCCGAAAGTTAAGATCTATAGTCCATTCCCACTTATAAGCAGGATCTTCTCCCAATAGGTATTAGATGTGGGAATGGACTAGAGATCTTTAACTTTCGGGGTACCCATTTTAAAGAAATGACTTAGCCCATTACGTTGCACTTTGGGCTAGGTCGTTACAAATGGTATCAGAGCTGACCTGGTTCCGTGTTAGATGGTGGGATGGACTAGGGACGTTGGCTAGGTAGCCGGTCACGCACCAGAAAAGGTCGTGGGCTGGGGTTAACAACGGGCCAAGACTAGAAACGTTGGCTAGGCTGCCGGTCATAGGCCAGAAAGGTCGGGGCTGGGGCTAGCAACGGGCCAAATATAGGCATTTCGGGGACGAAATTTCCTAAGGTGGGTGGATTGTGAGATCCCTCAACTTAGTCCCACATCTAATACCTACTGGGAGAAGATCCTGTTTATAAGTGGGAATGGACTAGAGATCTTTAACTTCCGGGGTACCCATTTTAAAGAAATGACTTAGCCCATTATGTTACACTTTGGGCCGGGTCGTTACAAATGGTATCAGAGCCGACCTGGTTCCATGTTAGATGATGGTCTGGATTAGAAACGTTGGCTAGGTTGCCGGTCACGGGCCAGAAAGGTCGTGGGCTGGGACTAGCAACGGGCCAAGAATACGCATTTCGGGGACAAAATTTTCTAAGGTGGGTCGATTGTGAGATTCCTCAACTTAGTTCCACATCTAATACCTACTGGGAGAAGATCCTGTTTATAAGTGGGAATGGACTATAGATCTTTAACTTTCGGGGTACCCATTTTAAAGAAATTAATTAGCCCATTACGTTGCACTTTGGGTAGGCTGCCGATCACGGGCCAGAAAGGTCATGGGCTGGGGCTAGTAACGGGCCAAGTATAGGCATTTCGGGGACAAAATTTCCTAAGGTGGGTGGATTGTGAGATCCCTCAACTTAGTCCCACATCTAATACCTACTAAGAGAAGATCTTGTTTATAAGTGGGAATGGACTAGAGATCTTTAACTTTCGGGGTATCCATTTTAAAGAAATGACTTAGCCCATTACGTTGCACTTTGGGCTGGGTCGTTACAAGTAGTTTGGAAATTGTCTGACCTTTCACTGCTTTTTGTGTGACACACTTTATAACACCCCAAATCCGGTTTGCTATTAACCGAACTAGAAATGTTACGGGGGACCAAACCGATTCTCAATTCGATTAATTGGGTTAACCCGAACTTAAGTGGAAGAGATCTACTCTCAGTGTCATATGATGGAAAGAATGCCACAATGAATGTATGAAATGCACAACCTAGTAGGACACTTCGTGGGCGATATGATAACGAAAAATCACACTCCAATGATAGAATATCTATAAAAAATCTTATAAATAAATGAATAGAGTTTCTCCTAAAAGTGCAATAAAGAAGCCACCATATCCATCATTATATCACAATATATATATATATAAGAAATAGCAAGATATATTACAACATCACATTTTGGTAACATCATAACTTTTTTAAAGAGTCTTGTAAGTGTCGAGCATTAGGCAAAGCTGTGTTGTTCATGTTTTTTGTTATGTTAGTCCCATTAAAGAGGCGCATTAGGGTTCATTGAAATGACATATCTTAGTCTCCTAGTTGGCAGTAGTTTATCTCCAAGTATGTCCTTTCTTTTCCCGTGCATCATCTTATTCTACCTCCTTATTGTCTTGATCTATTTTATAACTCATGGTTTGATCTTGAGGTTTTAGGCTCCTGCCTATTGGAATTTCAGCTGGTGTTCTTTTGTAAATCAGATATTGGACTTTAAAAATTGTTGCAAGAGACTCTTCATTGAACTGTTTCACTGTTGAGAAAAATCCCCAACAATTAGAGATCAACAACGAACACAAGTATGGGAAAAATATGCCTGAGAAATAAGATAAAACAAAACCACAAAACATAGATTTAACGTGGAAAACTCTCCTTCTATCGAGAGTCAAAAACCATGGGACAATAACGAACAATTCACTATTTCAACCAAAGATTACAGTCATCAAACATATAGAGATGTACAAAAAAATTACTCACTCAACCTATACTATTGAGATTAAAAGATTTTTCTCTCTCAATACTCCGTATAAGACTAAACTCGTGAATAATATTTTCCCCTTCTTTTTATCTCTATATCTCTTCTCTTTTTCTCTCCTCTTGTCTTGTCTTTCTTTGTTTGTCTTGTTTTCAAAATGAGGCAAATGAAGCTCAATTTATAGAGAAGCTTTGAGACCCTACATCCTCCTTAGAAGAACAAACAGTCATCTTTGTTGGTATTCTGAGTTTCGTTTAGTATTCCGAGTGTGACAATGGGCTACATATCATTAATATAATTACAAATATTAACAATCTCCTACTTGGATTCCAATTGGAACACACCATTCTGATTCTTCCTCCACTTGTTTGTTTCATAAATCCACCTACAGCTTAGTGCAAGTTCAGCAAAGTTGAGCAAAAGCTCAACTATTGTCCCACCACTGGTTTGGTCAATATATCTGTAACGACCCACCCGTTCTGAGCCACGAGCCAAGTATTACTATAGGAAACTAAATATTTCATAAATTAATTTTCTATTAATTTTCAAGATTTTTAATAAATCCACAACAATAAATTTACTACATAAATTCTCGGAATAATCTAAGTCTCATGAACCGAACCAACATCCCACTGCCACACAAACAATCTCGAGAAAAGAATAGTCCAATAATAGAGTCCTCCACCTGTCCCGACTCTACCCATTCTTCCATGCTCATACCTGCAGAGGCAATTCTGCATTGGTGATAAAAACACTAAGCCGTATAATTAAATAAAACAAGTCCATAAACTTCCTAGCATTATCTATAATAATGGTTGTTGTGACCATTCCAACATGTCCATTTATTAGTTGATGGTTCAGACCACCATGTCCATTAGTTGGCTGATGGGTTAGTCCACCATGTCCATCTATTTGCTGATGGGTCAGTCCATCATGTTCATTATCGGCTGGTGAGTCCAATCCGCCATGTCCGTTATCGACTGGTAAGTCCAATCCACCATGTCCATTAGTTGATTGATGGGTCAATCAACCATGTCCATTTATTGGCTAATGGGTCAGTCCACCATGTCTGTAATTGGCTAGCAAATCCAATCCGCCATGTCCAATTTATTGGCTGATGGGTCAATCCATCATGTCCATTACCGATTGGCGAGTCCAATCCGCCATGTCCGTTATCAGCTGGTGAGTCCAATCCACCATGTTCGTAATTAGCTGGCGAGTCCAATCCGCCATATCCAATTTATTGGCTGATGGGTCAGTCCATCATGTCCATTACCGGCTAACGAGTCCAATCCACCATGTCCGTTATCGACTGGCGAGTCCAATCAGCCATGTCCATTATTGGCTGGTGAGTCCAATCCACCATGTCCATTAGTTAGCTGATGGGTCAGTCTACCATGTCCGTAATTGGCTAGTGAGTTCAATCTGCCATGTCCAATTTATTGGCTGATGGGTCAGTCCATCATGTCCATTATCGGCTAGCGAGTCCAATCTGCCATATCCGTTATCGGCTGGTGAGTACCAATCCACCATGTCCGTAATTGGCTGGCGAGTCCAATCCGCCATGTCCAATTTATTGGCTGATGGGTCAGTCCATCACGTCCATTACCGGCTGGCGAGTCTAATCCGCCATGTCCGTTATTGGCTAGTGAGTCCAATCCACCATGTCCATTAGTTGGATGATGGGTCAGTCCACTATCTCCATCTATTGGCTGATGAGGTCAGTCTACCATGTCCGTAATTGGCTGGCGAGTCCAATCCACCATGTCCAATTTATTGGCTGATGGGTTAGTCCATCATGTCTATTATCGGCTGGCGAGTCAATTCCGCCATGTCCGTTATCGGCTGGTGAGTCTAATCCACCATGTCCGTAATTGGCTGGCGAGTCCAATCCACCATGTCCAATTTATTGGCTGATGGGTTAGTCCATCATGTCCATTACCGGCTGGTGAGTCCAATCCGCCATGTTCGTTATCAGCTGGTGAGTCCAATCCACCATATCCGTAATTGGCTGGCGAGTCCAATCTGCCATGTCCAATTTATTGGCTGATGAGTCAGTCCATCATGTCCATTACCGGCTGGTGAGTCCAATCTGTCATGTCCGTTATCGACTGGTGAGTCTAATCCACCATGTCCATTAGCTGGTTGATAGGTCAGTCCACCATGTCCATCTAGTGGTTGATGGGTTAGTCCAACATGTCTATAATTGGCTGGCGAGTCCAATCCTGCTATGTCCATTATCGACTGGTGAGTCCAATCGACCATGTCCATTAGCTGGCTGATGGGTCAGTCCACCATGTCCATCTATTGGCTGATGGGTTAGTCCACCATGTCCATAATTGGTTGGCGAGTCCAATCCGCCATGTCCAATTTATTGTATTATGGCTGTCAAGTTCATTCTGACATGTCCATTATTGAATTATGAAGGGCATAGCCCGTGTCAGACTGAGTCAATTCCTTGACCCCGATTGCACTCGGTGCATGGTGGTCGAATCTGGGCTCAAGCCGACCAGGTTGTCCACAAGGGAAAATACAATATTTTAAATAATTATACGGACTATACAATATTTTAAATAATTATACGGTATCAATACAACATTTTAAATAATTATACGTGTAATACAATATTTTAAATAATTATACGTGCAATACAACATTTTAAATAATTATACAGACAATACAATATTTTAAATAATTATACGGACAATACAACATTTTAAATAATTATATGGACCTGAAAATTTAGTGAAGAACCCGCAACTATAACAAATAATCCTAAAGTCTTCCCCTTTGTGTGTCAAATATGCTCACAACCTATATAGAGGATGTTTTATTTAACAATAGAACTCTCCTTTATATAGAACAATATGTGTGGAATTTAAGAAGTCATTATATTGAATTTTGTTAATATGTGTGGAATTTAAGAAGTCATTACATTAAATTTTATAGAAAAGAACGTAATCACTCATTACTATATCATTTGTGTGATAATGAAAGTCAAAAACTTACTATTAAGTGAATACGAATGGGTTATAAATGATATTGATTCTTAAGAATTTATTTAATTAAATATTATTTATGGTTCGTTTTAAGATTTATAAAACCCTAAATCAAATAACCTAATTATTTTTGTTGGGGTTTTACAATCTCCCCAGCTTAGGAATTTT
Source organism: Piper betle (assembly GCA_033002965.1). NCBI lineage: Eukaryota > Viridiplantae > Streptophyta > Magnoliopsida > Piperales > Piperaceae > Piper > Piper betle. Next base: position 67,988 of record JAURVB010012021.1, on the reverse strand, counting down.
TGTCCTCAAAAATATAATAAGGAGAAAAATTGGGGTTTTACAATCTCCAGCTTGAGATTTTCGTCTTAAAAATATAATAAGGAGAAAATTGGGGTTTACAATCTCCGAGCTTGGAAATTTTGTCCTCAAAAATATAATAAGGAAAAATTGGGGTTTTACAATCTCCCAGCTTGGGAATCTTCATCCTCGAAAATATAATAGGGTCATGAGTAAAATTTTTATTTTATTATTCTTTTAAGCATTGTCACTCATGCATAGCTAAAGTGGGGCACACTGTCCCATGACACTGTTATCCATATCGCACATGTGACCCATACCACCCATACTACCTAGATAACACCTCTGATTGTAAAAGGCGTCTCATATACGCTCATTGGTTTAGGTGTCACGTGCACCTAGCATGACACACAAGTGGCACACCTATAATGACTTACCATATAAAACAATGAAAATTAATTTTATAAAAGAATGATCAATTCTTATATAAAAGAAAATTTACCCTTGGGACAGTGAACTCTTAGACTTTCAACAAGGTAATGATTGATTTGCATGGTTCCGTGGGAAACACAGCTCTGATACCACCTATAACGACCCGCCAGTTCCGAGCCATGAGCCAAGTGTTACTATAGGAAACTAAATGTTTCATAAATTAATTTTCTATTAATTTTCAAGATTTTTAATAAATCCACAACAATAAATTTACAACATAAATGCTCGGAATAATCTAAGTCCCATGAACCGAACCAACATCCCACTGCCACACAAACAATCTCGAGAAAAGAATAGTCCAATAATAGAGTCCTCCAGCTGTCCCAACTCTACCCATCCTTCCATGCTCATACCTGCGGATGCAATTCTGCGTTAGTGATAAAAACACTAAGCCGTATAATTAAATAAAACAAGTCCATAAACTCCTTATCATTATCTATAATACTGGGTGTTGTGACCATTCCAACATGTCCATTCATTAGCTAATGGTTCAGTCCACCATGTCCATTAGTTGGCTGATGGGTCAGTCCACCATGTCCATCTATTGGCTAATGGGTCAATCCTTTATGTCCATTATCAGCTGGCGAGTCCAATCCACCATGTCTGTTATTGGCTGGTGAGTCCAATCTACCATGTCTGTTATTGGCTGGTGAGTCCAATCCACCATGTCCATTAGTTGGTTGATGGGTCAGTCCACCCTGTCCATCTATTGGCTAATGGGTCAGTCCACCATGTCTGTAATTGGCTGGCGAGTCCAATCTGCCATGTCCAATTTATTGGCTGATGGGTCAATCCATCATGTCCATTACCGGCTGGGGAGTCCAATCCGCTATGTCCGTTATCGACTGGTGAGTCCAATCCACCATGTCCATTAGTTGGCTGACGGGTCAGTCCACCATGTCCATCTATTGGCTGATGGGTCAGTCTACCATGTCCGTAATTGGCTAGCGAGTCCAATCTGCCATGTCCAATTTATTGGCTGATGGGTCAGTCCATCATGTCCATTACCGGCTAGCGAGTCCAACCGCCATGTCCGTTATCGGCTGGTGAGTCCAATCCACCATGTCCGTAATTGGCTGGCGAGTCCAATCTGCCATGTCCAATTTATTGGCTGATGGGTCAGTCCATCATGTCCATTACCGGCTGGCGAGTCCAATCAGCCATGTCCATTATTGGCTGGTGAGTCCAATCCACCATGTCCATTAGTTAGCTGATGGGTCAGTCTACCATGCCTGTAATTGGCTGGTGAGTTCAATCTGCCATCTCCAATTTATTGGCTGATGGCTCAGTCCATCATGTCCATTACCGGCTGGCGAGTCCAATCTGCCATATCCGTTATCGGCTGGTGAGTACAATCCACCATGTCCGTAAATGGCTGGTGAGTCCAATCCACCATGTCCAATTTATTGGCTGATGGGTCAGTCCATTACGTCCATTACCGGCTGGCGAGTCTAATCCGCCATGTCCGTTATTGGCTAGTGAGTCAAATCCACCATGTCCATTAGTTGGCTGATGGGTCAGTCCACTATGTCCATCTATTGGCTGATGGGTCAGTCTACCATGTCCGTAATTGGCTGGCGAGTCCAATCCGCTATGTCTAATTTATTGTATTATGGCTGTCAGGTCCATTCTGACATGTCCATTATTGGATTATGAAGGGCATAGCCCGTGTCAGACTGAGTCAGTTCCTTGACCTCGGTTGCACTCAGATGCATGGTGGTCGAATCTGGGCTCAAGCTGACCAGGTTGTCCACAAGGGAAAATACAACATTTTAAATAATTATACGGACAATACAATATTTTAAATAATTATATGGACAGGTTAACATTTTAAATAATTATACAGACAATACAACATTTTAAATATATTATACGGACATTACAACATTTTAAATAATTATACGGACCTGAAAATTTGGTGAAGAACCCGCAACTATAACAAATAATCCTAAAGTCTTCCCCTTTGTGTGTCAAATGTGCTCACAACCTATCCAGAGGATGTTTTATTTAACAATAGAACTCTCCTTTATATAGAATAATATGTGTGGAATTCAAGAAGTCATTATATTAAATTTTATTAATATGTGTGGAATTTAAGAAGTCATTACATTAAATTTTATAGAAAAGAACGTAATTACTCATTACTATATCATTTGTGTGATAATGAAAGTCAAAAACTTACTATTAAGTGAATACGAATGGGTTATAAATGATATTGATTCTTAAGAATTTATTTAATTAAATATTATTTATGGTTCGTTTTAAGATTTATAAAACCCTAAATCATATAACTTAATTATTTTTGTCAGGGTTTTACAATCTCCCCAGCTTAGGAATTTTCATCCTCGAAAATATAATAAGGAGAAAAATTGGGTTTTACCATATCCGCCGAATTCTTTTTTCCATCTATCTTCTCCAACTTTAGTTTACCTTCTTCTAACAAAGATCTAATAAAATGATACCTTAAATGAATATGTTTGGTCCTAGAATGAAATGCCGATTTCTTGGCTAAATGGATTGCACTTTGACTATCACTATATAACCTTGTAATCAACCCCATTAAAACCTTACTCATTCATTAAAGTTTTAATCCAAATATACTTCTTGCTAGCTTCTGTTGTAGCCACATATTCAGCCTCAGTTGAAGATAGAGCAACTATCTTTTGTAATTTGGAAACCCAACTCACTGCGGTTTCACCAACTGCAAAGATATATCCAAATGTACTCCTGCCATTGTCTCTATTTCTGAGCATGGTCTGAGTCCACATAACCTTGCACATCAATATTAACACCCCCAAAACTCAAACCGTAATTAGATGTTCCTTTCATGTACCTAAAAATCCATTTCACTGCCTTCCAGTGTTCTTTTCCTGGGTTGTTCATGAATCTGCTCACTACTCCCACTGCATGTGCAATATCTGGCCTTGAACTCACCATAGCATACATAAGACTTCCAATAGCTGAAGCATAAGGCATCATTTTCATGCGAGCTTTATCCTCCTCACTCTTAGCACCTTATTCTTTTGACAATTGGCAATTACTACCTAAAGTAGTAGTCACCAGCTTAGATTTATTCATGTTGAATCTCTCAAGAACTTTCTTCACATACCCTTCTTGAGATAAACACAACTTCTTGATCTTCTTGTTTCGGGTAATTTGCATCCCAAGATGTTGTTTTGCTTCACCCAAGTCCTTCATGGAAAAACTCTTGGCTAACCTCATTTTGAGATTAATAATTTTCTCCCTACAAATCCCTGCAACAAGTATGTCATCTACATACAAAGTTAAAATAATATAATTGCCATCATTAAACTTTTGTAGATATACACAGTGGTTTGAATTGCTCCTAGCAAATTTATTATCTAACATAAACTTGTCAAATTTCAAACACCACTGTCTTGATGCTTGTTTGAGTCCATATAAACTCCTCTTTAATTTGCACACCATATTTTCTTTACCTTTAACTTCAAATCCTTTTGGTTGTTTCATATAGATCTCCTCATCCAAATCACCATGAAGGAAAACTGTATTTACGTCAAGCTATTCTAAATACAATCCCTTTATAGTCACAATCCCTTTACATCAGAATATTCAGAATCTGATTCATCACCATTTGGTTGATTAGCATGTGACTCACCTTCTTGTTCAATCTCCGTAGAAGATAATTGTTCTTCATCACTTGGAACAAATCATTGATTTTTAGCACTTGGTATCTCTTCATCTGTCTCATCAAGCTCCATATACTCTTTTTCTTTCGACTCCTCACTCTTTTCTTCATTCCTATCTTTGTACATGCACTCTTCATTGAGTACAACATCCCAACTTCAAAATACCTAGTTGTTCTCGAAATCCCACATCCAGTAACCATACTCGTCACCTCCATATTCAAGAAATACACATTTAGGGACTTTGCATCAAGGTTCTTTCTTGATTCCCTGTCAACATGTGCATATGCAATACAACTAAAGACCTTAAGAAAAGAGTAGTCAACTTTCTTACAATTAGATAGACAGTTGTATCCATAGTGGCACCCCAAAGATGTAAAGGGAGCCCAACATGAACCCTCATGCTTCTCGCTCGCTCTAGGATGGTCCTATTCATTCTTTCTGCCACCCCATTCTGTTGTGGTGTCCTTGGCACTATCTTGATCCTTCTAATCCCCTATTTTTCATAATATGAGTCAAACTCCTTATTGCAATATTCTCTGCCATTATCCGACAGAAGACATTTCAATCTCAAACTTGTTTCATCCTCATCCCACTCTCGCTCAAGTGACCAAGCCTTCCATGATCATCCTTCTAGACGGCCAAAGAAACAAACGGATCTACCTTGGTAGGTGTCACGGGCCGCTCTCTATGGGACAAAATTTTTCGCCCCAACAGCAAACCGCGCGGCGTGTTTCGCCCCCGAAACACCAGCCTCCCTTCAAAGTACGCAACAGAAACCCCACTACACGTGTAGCGGGACGATCTCCTACAAGAGACCCGAAGCCACACCCCTGCGCTCCTGCAAATCACGACGCACGCCGAACACAAATACCAGCACCCAAATTGCCTAGTGCACGATATCGTTCGGTACCGATAGACAATTCTCAAAACATCCACAATAGCAAACCAAGCAAGTAGTATGAAGCGACTCTGATCGATCACCCAATATCGATCCTTGACACCAATCCCCTGATCGGTATCGCAGCAAGTTCCCGGAATCAAGGAACGCCGCTAGCACCCAAAATCAGACGCCAACACCACAATTACGGAACCCCTGTTCCAACCTTGAATTAAACACAAAACAAGGATACAGCAATCACCCCTATGATCGCTTACACCATGGACATGCAAACCCCACGGTGTTCAACTCTTCCCCTGAAGAGTAGCGAGAACTAGAGCACCCACACTCACATTCGTCCTCACAAAACACAACCCCGAGCAGCCACCCACGACCTACTCGTTTACATGCAAAACCCTCAACCAAGTAATGCAAACTAGGTTATGCGAAGAACTACGTCGTACCTCCAATCACAGCACCACGACCAGCAACCCTATGCCGTCGAACTCGTGAAGAATCAACTCCCGGAATTGATCTGCAGCACTCCACGAACTTGGCTTGATGAGGTTTCTTTCTTCTCCACAAGAAAGAGCAGACGTTCCACCAAGACCCTTCTCAGCAGTTCTTCCTTTTTTCCCTCACGTTGGCTTCCTCCTTATATAGGAGTCTCCACGTTGTTGAACTTCCTTCCAAGATAAACTACAATCTGAGCATAATCTTTTCCCAAAAGATTATCTCCAAGATCTCCCACGAACCTGGACTCCCTTGACGTCTCAATTCGATCCAGCCCTGGGCGTGCTTATCTCCAATTCAGTTGCAATCTTATCTCCAAGATTCCGATCAAGATCCATCTCTATCTCTATCGGCAAACAAAGTCCAGCGCTGGTAGTTAGTTACAACCACCACACGTCCAACCCCCTGGCTCGACCCAAGTCTTCGGCTCGACCAACCAGCAACCTCGTGCACGTCCCAGACGCACCACCGATAACCCCTGCTACCGATAAGCCTCCAGTACCGATCAACTTCCATTCATCGATCATGCTGGTGCAGCCAGACCCATCGCTACCGATCACGACTCGATCACCGCTCGCTAGCCAAGTCTCGGTCACGTAGCGTGATACCGCAACTTGCTACCGCTATCTGCTCGCTACTTGAGTCGCACCGCAACCTCGCTATGTGTCGGTCATGGCTCGATCAAAACCCCGCTAGCGCCCCACGCTCGCGCACGCTGCACCGTGTCTCGGCAGCGCTCGATCACGCCAACGCCTCGCTCGCGCCAATGCTCGAGCACGCTGCACCGATGTCTCGGCAGCGCTCGAACATCGCTCGTTCACCCGCGCACGCTAGTGATCGCACCCCAGCATCGAACCAGCGCACACCCGGCACTCCGTGATCCGCACGCAGCGATCAACCTCGAGTCCTCGCGCTCGGTTCTCGGCACCAATGCTCGATCATGATCGACGCCCAAGTGCTCGGTCACCAGCACTTGTCTCGATCATCTTGAGGTTTATTTGGTCTCCGACCTGACTCATGCTCGGCACTTCGTTACCTGCAACTGCAACACCGTGTTAGCCTCAACCAGTTGTTTCACCACTCGAATAGCCCCGTGCTACTCGTGTCGGACCCGGCATGCATGGGAACAACTGCCCAATCCCGCGCACCCGGCACGTCCTCAGACTAAGGCTGTAACAGTAGGCAATGGGTAAAGTGTGCCCACAGCCTTCCCCTTGATCACCACCAATGCTCCCTTGCTGATCTTTCACTGTTGTTTTCGAATGTGATCCTATACCCCTCTTGGTCCAACTTGTTAACAGATATAAGGTTCTTCTTTAATTCAGGTATATACCTGACCTCCTTAAAAATAAGTTTACCTTCACCATGCATCTTCAAATGAATTTCTCCCTTACCTTCAATTTTGCACTTCTAACCATTGCCAATAGTTACATATCCAAATTCACTCTTGACAAAATCACAAAATCATTCTTTGTGAGAAGTACAATGAAATGAAATACCTAAATCAATATACCATGTATCTATGTTGTAATCATCATGAAGCAGATAGACAAAATTTCTCTTCATGACCATCAACAACATTAGCTACATTCTTACCTTGCTCTAGGACAATCCTTCTTTACATGTCCTTCCTTGTCACAAATCCAACAAGTAGACTTACCCTTGAATTTTCCTTTGGATTTAGAGCGCCCTCAGTTCTTAGGACCTCTACTTTGACCTCTTCCTCTTTCTTTGCCCTTGCTTTTGTCCACCTACAATGTTGTACCCGAGATGGACGGTGTGCTATCTACCATGCTCCTCTTCATCATCTCCTGATTCAAGATTGCACCTAGCACTTCATCAAACTTTAGTTGTTCTTTTGATGCATTACTTATTGATGTAATTACCGTATCCCAACTCTCCGGCAAATAACACATGAACATTAAAGATTTAATATCTTCACTAAAGGTCATCTCCACAAATTCAAGTTGTGCCCAAATTTTATTGAAATCATTCAAATGATTAGCAATAGATTTACCTTCGGGCATCCTTAAAGAGACAAGTTTCTTCAACAAAAATAACTTGTTAGAGGCTGATGACTTCTCATAAACACCAGCTAATGCCTCCATCAACCCTTTGACAGTTGTCTATTTAGACACATTAAATGCCACCAACTGTGTTAAACACAATCGAATGATAGCTAAGGCCTCGCCTATCCAACAAGGTCCATTCCTCGGCTAACATCGCCTCTGGCTTGGTACCTACCAGCAGTTGATGTAGTTGCTTCTTGTAGAGATGATCCTCAATCTACATCCTCCACAATTGATAATTTGTTCCATCAAAATTTTCAATTCTTCCAATCTTGGAAGTGTTCGCTATGACTCCCACTCAAATCAAGATCCGATTGAATGAAAATTCCTACAGACAGTGCCAATTGTTGGAGAAAAATCCCCAAAAAATAGCGATCAACAATAGAGAACACAAGTATGGGGAAAAATATGCCTGAGAAATGATAAGTGTTTAAAATATACAATATTTACCCAGGTTTTTAATATGATTTTGTACTTCTCGGGTATAAACATTATTAATTTAGTGATATTTTTCTATTATATTCTAGTTAATTAATATTTTATTAGATATGCTTAATTTTGGTGTTTCAATGCAGAAAAAGATGAATAAATTAAGCTTTGGATTTGATTGGTCATGACACTTGGCCCTACCCAATGGCTACAATTCATGGTGTTCAATGGAGTCGAACAGTTGGAAACTTGAAGGGACATTATAATTAATTAGACTACGTCGATTTGTGAACACCCTCTTCGAATTCTTGTATCTCCACTTCTATATAAAGGGGTGGTCATTTGTTGTTATCATATCTCATCTCTTGGCTTCGGAGTGTAGTGAAAGTAGTAGTTTTAGTTTTTGTAATTCTTTTTCTTTTATAATAAAAATTAGTTTCTTCTTTATAATGTTTTCTATTTTTATTATGGAGTAGTCTTATATTTCGTTCTAGAGAAGAATGGAACTTAACATGATTTAATTGAATTCATTTCACCTCTTATTCTTTTATTCAATCGGATTGTTTAAATTGTCATGTTCTTAATGCTAAGAGTAGATTGATCACCTATTTCTTAGATCATGAGGTTTAATTAGATTTCGGGAGAAATTAATTAGATTAGTCATTGATAATTCATCATACGACGAGTCTTTTGACTTGTTTGTCGTTGTGGTCGGAAGATACACAACACCGTATGCGATTGTAAGGCAAATCTTAATGCATTATTTTGTTGATTAATCAATTATCACCGGGAGGTAGAAATTGAGGCAAAATAATAGAAGCATGAAGGAGCGGGAGCCACCATGTCATATAATTATCCTAGATCGACAATCTGAGGGAATAAAAGATAAGAGGAAGATTTAATGAAGATTAAATTCATGTTAAGGGAAATTCGACTCTAGAACGAGTTTTATAATTTTAACTCCGCTTTTTATTTAAGTTATTATTTAGATTTCGTTAAGTCAATTATTTCTGTTTTGTTCTTAATTTTATTTTCTTTAATTAATTTAAGGAAATTCATCTCTCTGTGGGAACGATACTCTAATTTATCATCATACTACTTGTTTCGACCGTGTATACTTGCATGTTATTGAAAATAGTCTAACAAGAAATAAGATAAAACAAAACCACAAAACATAGATTTAACGTGGAAAACTCTCCTTCTATCGAGAGTCAAAAACCATGGGACAACAACGAACAATTCATTACTTCAACCAAAGATTACAGTCATCAAATATATAGAGATGTACAAGAAGATTACTCACTCAACTTATATTATTGAGATTACAAGATTTTTCTCTCTCAATACTCCGTATTAGACTAAACTCGTGAATAATATTTTTCCCTTCTTTTTATCTCTATATCTCTTCTCTTTTTTCTCCTCTTGTCTTGTCTTGTCTTTCTTTGTTTGTCTTGTTTTTCAGAATGAAGCAAATGAAGCTTAATTTATAAAGAAGCTTTAAGACCCTTCATCCTCCATGAAATAACAATAGTCATCTTTGTTGGTATTCTGAGTTTCCTTTAGTATTCCAAGTGTGACAATGAGCTTCATATTATTAATATAATTTCAAATATTAACACTCACGTCTTGATGCTTACAATCTCTCAATATTATTCATATATTATTTCTGATGTATTCATACCTTTTCTTGGGTATGATGTAATATAATATAGCGGAATTATTGGATTTAATCTGATCCGTATCGTGGATTATGTCATTCCATTTTAGCTATTCAGAAAGTTGTTTGTTTGTTATTTTAGCAAGTCTTTTTTCATCTTCTTTCTATCGATTTTTAATTCTCAGATTTGGAGCCTAACAAGAGGGACTCTGTTGAGAACAATTGACTTTCCAGCAATAGTTGATGCCTTGGATCCTGGGGAGCATGTTTTTTATGTTGGATGTAGGGATAGTAAAATATACATTGCTGCTCTTAATGTTGTTAGCTTATCAGGTGGTAGTCATGCGTCCCATATTCTTGGTTCTTTATATCACAGGTAGTCCTTGGCCCTTTTTTGTTTTAACTTTTAACTACATGTTGTTAATCTTCGAGTATTGCTAGTAACCTTACTGTGACTTTTAACTCAACTTTGTGTTAATCTGACTGCAATGTGTATGTAAGTGGTCATAGCAGGATTGGGGATTCTTTATATGTTTGGGTCATTTTGACTAACGAATGTGTATGTGGGCTTCTTAGCCCTTCCACCTACTCTACAATCTCTAAAATTTTATTTTTTCAAAGAAAGAATCTGTTTTTGCATACATATGCCACAGAATTGCGCATGTAAGTGATAGTTTTCCAAGGTCAGGTAGCTTCTTATTTAGATTTGTTGGTTAGGTTAGTCAAATGCCTGGAAGTAACTTCATGTACTTCGAATATTGATCATATAGCAGGACAGAACACTTACAGTTAGCATTATTTTTGTCGCTTTTAAGTTTTTCATCACTATTTATATACTTGTCATCATTTGTTTGTTGGTGTTACTTTGCTAGACTGTGTTAATGAGTATCTACATCTTTGAAATGAAGAACTTTTCTGAAGTAATAATATTTAAATTTTGCCGGGATTCGAATTATCTTCTTTGAATCCCTGAGAATCTCTTGATGTTTATATTCCAACCTCTTTAGGTGCGGTTTCGTTGCAATGGGTCTCTTGCAACTATTGTCTTTGTGAAATAATGATTAGCCTGTAATTTTGCTTCATGTGCCTTGGAATAATCTGAAGACCGTATCAGGATTGCACTTCCATTTCCTTATATTTACTGTTCGTTTTCAGGGTTTTAGTTACTTTAAAAAAGTACTTTCATTTCATTGTTTTTACCTGGCATTTCCTGTTTTCACCTATTTTCTTTAAGCAAACGTTCTTTTTCTACAGTAAGGCTGTTACTTGCTTAGCATAATACAGAGATGGGATTTCGTTGTTATCTGGATCAGAGGATGGCACAATTCGAGTCTGGAACACAAGAAGTCGTTATGTTTTCTGTCATGTTTTCCGTGTTTTAAAAGCATGCAAAAGGTGTTTATCTTTCTGCTATTTCAAGCTATCTGTTTCTGATTATCCCTTATTTTGCGTTCTTAGTTCTCTTGTTTGCATTTGGTTTTCATCGTCAGCCATTTGGTTCGCACTTTCTTCCTTACAATGAATTCAATTTCCAAAGCCTTTTATATGTGAAAGAAATAGAGTGCCGCTATTAAAGGTATGTGCTTAAGAAGACATAACATAGGTTGATTACTTTTTATTTTGCAGGTCCAATCAATCACACGCACAACCGCTACATACAAAACAAAACACTTAAGACAACTTACATGTTGCCGGATCCAGAAAGCTGTCAGGGTAATTGCCACGCCCACTAGTATTACTTGTATTTTGTAGCTAAGTGTCACAGGGGTCAACTTAGGGGTTAAATTTTTCACCCTAACTGCCTCCGTGCGGAGTGTTCCTCCCTGGAAACACCAGCCACACCACCTCCGCACCCACCAATGTGCTGTGGTGCACAGCGGCCTCGGACCACACACTTGCGAATTCCGCACGAACCCAGTCCCGGTACCGCGCCCAGCTACTAGCACCACTAGTACCGGTATCAGGCTACCAGCAATTGTACCAAACACACACACCGATCACCAAGCCGCAGTGACTACGCGTCCCACGTACCGATCACCCACTCACCGGTACCAACAGACCTCGGAATCACAGGTCTAGCCCTCGGTGGCCAAACACGACACATACACCACAGATATTACGGGAACTTGTCCCAACCTCTATTCCACTAATATGAATACAGGATAAATACAAGTAATCCTACTCTAGATTACCTGCCGGTCGTGGACATGCAAACCCCACGACCGTGCCTCTCGACCCTCACTCGACAGGACTTCACCCAACCCTCGGTTCACCGCGCAGGGTTGCCGAACAACTGGTATGTGAGCCTTGACCCTAAAGGCGGACGTCGACTACCCCGGTAGTCCCCCTTGAAGTTCCAGACCGCCCCTCGGCCTGACTGCAGTAACCCCAAGGCATCCCCTTGCCCGGCCAAGTTTCTCTCCTCCACTAAGATCACTCACACACACTTCTCTTGTTGTTCTCCGATCTCTACACCAAGGATGGCACCTCCTTATATAGACATTGGCTGGACAAAAGGGGCACATCACCTTGCTGGATCCTGGCCATCCAATCCCCGATCAATGGCTCAGCATGCTCAATACCAGCAGTCACCTTAGTGATGTTCCAGCACTGCCCTTCACCGTTGATCACCTCATCCACGGTCCAGGATGATCTGCCGACATCACCACAACTCTTGGAGTTCCAGCACATTTACTGGAAAGCCCATGGTGCACTCTAGCCTGCTGGTCGACCCTCATGGTTCACCCCGGCTAGACCTGGTACCGATCCTGCACACAGCAGGCTCCAGACCGCTCAGCACACAGCACCGGCTCCAAACTCACTCGGACCCGGGTGCCCGCACATCAACCTCCACACCAGGTAAGTCTTGCCCGGTATTTTGATCGATCAATCAGCTGGCACGCGCGGTGGTGCTCGCTCGGCACACACAACTGGTTCCCAGCATCCTGCTTAGTCCCCACACGCTACTGCTGCCCACATGCTCGGCCATGGTGCACGGTCACCTGCACGCTCCCGCACCCGGTACTGCTCCTGGCACGGCACGACCTCGCATGCGCCTGGTTCCCTACGGCTCGGTACCCGGTAGCGGCCTGTTCGCCCGCTACACCCGCCATCGGCACACGACATTGTGACCGGTCATTGTCCCGGCACGCATGCACGCCCGATAGACGCTGCACCCGTCGGTTCCCCAACTGCACTCCAACATGATGCATGGCTCCGGTAGGTTGTTCCACCACACGAATAACACCGGCTATCCGCCTTTGACACGGGATTCGCTAGGGACAACCGCCAAACCCTAGCTCTCGACCGTCCCACAAGCTAAGCCTGTAACAGTTCTCCCCCACCAATGAGACCCGATGTCCTCATCGGAGGTTTGAGTCCTGACCTTTGTCTGAAGTGCGTCACTACTCCAACGGTTGCCTGGAACCCGGCCGTTCCAGAATTGGCTCCGATGATCACAGCTCTTATCACACCAAAAAGCTGTAAGGTATGGCACCGACCAAACCTATTCAAAGATGACCCTACATGGCGCAAACCATGTACGAACTTCCCGTAATTGGCCAAACTCCTAGGAAGTTCTTCCTTCCAGTCACCCCTGTTGGCGTCCACTCGGCAATGGAATCCGCCTGATTCCTCACTCGCACCTTACTCGGCCAATTCTAGGGAAGCTCAACTCCCCTAATCACGAACTCACACGGCTCTTCACACAGAGAATGCTCCTTGAGCCCTGCATCGGGTTGACCCTCGTGATCCACTCATCACTTCCCGACATCAGGTCCAACTCCAAGGAACTGGGTACTTCTTCCACATGGTCACCTCCTGTAACCCATGGTGCATGACGGCTGAATTTTCCCCCATCCAGGAACCACATCTGGATCTGTGTGAGTTCGTCCGGCACCACACTCTAGTGCGCCGGCGCTGGTACCCTCCCTGGCACCAACTCGATCTGGTGAACGATCGTCCTCTCGGGAGACCCCTTTGGCAACTCGATAGACTCCGCATCAACCAACAAATCCGGTACCTCCACCACCTGGTCCGGTTGGATCATCACCATTCCTGCAAGGTCAGTCAAGTCCCCCGTGCACTCTCGAGTCACCTGCATTGCCGACAGATGCTCCTCCCTGACAGTGCTGTACTTGACCCCGGAAGATCCTCTCTGCCCACGAACAAAACATGCACCCGCTTCATTCGCGATCAGTATACCTTCCAGCTGTGGGAACACTCCCACTCCAGCAGAACGCATGAAAGGATTCCCGAGTATCAGATCAAAATCATCGAGTTCGATGACCATCAAATCAACTCGCCCTTCATACTCCCCCAGGCAAATTCCGACATTTCTGGCTATACCTTGCACCTGTCTCGCCTGTGAGTTCACCGCCTTCACCTTGCTGGTCACGATCCCAGTCTTCAACCCTAGTTCCAACGCCATCCCATTGGAAACAAAGTTGTGCGTAGCACCAGTGTCTACTAAGGCTGAAACTGCTCTCCCGTTCACTACACATGGAACGTATATCAGGCCAGCTCCTTCCGAAGCTGAGCGTTCAGCTCGCAACACCCCGAGTATCTGAAGGGTAGATGCTCGGGCAAGAGGCTCCTCCCCTTGGTCCTGGTCTGCATCCGCTACCAAGGCATTCACCTTGCCTCGGTTCGGGCACTGCTTTGCCCGATGCGGACCCCCACACAGAAAGCACCCGGATGCTGGAACACCCGGCCCACGATCCCTGCTGCCCGACGCAACGTCTGGCCCCCTCTTTGGCCGGAATGGTCTTCTGCCCTCCCGTTGGCTGCCTCGGCCGCCCATGGTCATCTTGCCCTGGGTATCCTCCTTGACACCCGTCCGCGGCTGCAAGTCCACCAAGGCGTCGGCTGCCACCAAAGCTGCAGGCAAATCCTGGACTTTCTGTCGCCTCAGCTCCACCTGAGCCCAAGGCTGCAAACCAGAGATAAAGTTAAATAACTTATCTTCCTCCGACATGTTTCTGATGTCGAGGAGACACGAGCTAAACTCCTTGACATACTCCCTCACTGTTCCGGACTGTCTCAACTGCTTGAGTCGGTCCCTTGCCACCCAGGTAGTGTTAGATGGCAAGAACTGCTCCCGAAGCTCCTCTTTTAAGGAATTCCAGGTCTCCGTTCGGGGTCGACCAGCACTCCGATCCTCCTCGGTGCGAGTTCGATACCACAACTTGGCATCCCCCGATAGAAACATGCTGGCCAAAGAAACCTGGCGCTCTTCGGGTATGTTCGCAGCAACGAAGTACTCTTCAATATCCCAGATGAAGTTCTCTAGGTCCTTGGCTGACCTAGCTCCCTCGAACTTCTTTGGCTTTGGCACCTTAAGCCTTCCCGGGATCGAGCTTTCTTCGGCTGCACGGTCAACCAAACCTGGTTGAGGATATCTGGCGACAACCTGCTTCAACAGAGTTACATCTGTATTTAAAGCCCCAATGATATCCCGGAACTCCTCCAACAGTCCCGCCGTCGCTGCTTCTTTGATACGGCTGGTCTCGGGTATGTCGCTCACCCGAGAACCCAAGTCCTTCATCCCTTCTGTTAAGGACTGTAGCTGCTCGAAGATGGTTCGCCCATCGTCACTACTGGTAGGTCCTCCCACCAGCACTTCCAGCCGCGTCACACGCTCCTGTGTGTCCCTCTTGGTACCTACTTACTGGCAAAATGTGGAGGCTTTCCTCTGAAAGTAGAGACGTGCCTCGCAAGACCTTCGGCTCCTACCGAACTCCGAGCTCTGATACCTCTGTCACAGGGGTCAACTTAGGGGTTAAATTTTTCGCCCTAACTGCCTCCGTGCGGCGTGTTTCCCTCCCTGGAAACACCAGCCAACACCACCTCCGCACCCACCAATGTGTTGTGGTGCACAGCGGCCTCGGACCACCCACTTGCGAATTCTGCACGAACCCAGTCCCGGTACCGCGCCCAGCTACTAGCGCCACTAGTACCGGTATCAGGCTACTAGCGATTGTACCGAACACACACACCGATCACCAAGCTGCAGTGACTACGCGTCCCACGTACCGATCACCCACTCACCGGCACGACCATATCTCGGAATCACCGATCTAGTCCTCGGTACCCAAACTCGACACATACACCACAAGATATTACAGGAACTCTGTCCCAACCTCTATTCCACTAGTATGAATACAGGATAAATACAAGTAATCCTACTCTAGATTACCTGCCGGTCGTGGACATGCAAACCCCACGACCGTGCCTCTCGACCCTCACTCGACAAGACTTCACCCAACCCTCGGTTCACCGTGCAGGGTTGCCGAACAACTGGTATGTGAGCCTTGACCCTAAAGGCCGATGTCGACTACCCCGGTAGTCCCCCTTGAAGTTCCAGACCGTCCCTCGGCCTGACTGCAATAACCCCAAGGCATCCCCTTGCCTGGCCAAGTTTCTCTCCTCCACTAAGATCACTCACACACACTTCTCTTGTTGTTCTCGATCTCTACACAAGGATGGCACCTCCTTATATAGACATTGGCTGGACAAAAGGGGCACATCACCTTGCTGGATCCTGGCCATCCAATCCCCGATCAATGGCTCAGCATGCTCAATACCAGCAGTCACCTTAGTGATGTTCCAGCACTGCCCTTCACCGTTGATCACCTCATCCACTGTCCAAGATGATCTGCCGACATCACCACAACTCTTGGAGTTCCAGCACATTTACTGGAAAGCCCATGGTGCACTCTAGCCTGCTGGTCGACCCTCATGGTTCACCCCGGCTAGACCTGGTACCGATCCTGCACACAGCAGGCTCCAGACCGCTCAGCACACAGCATCGGCTCCAAACTCACTAGGACCCGGGTGCCCGCACATCAACCTCCACACCAGGTAAGTCTTGCCCGGTATTTTGATCGATCAATCAGCTGGCAAGCGCGGTGGTGCTCACTCGACATGCACATCTGGTTCCCAGCATCCTGCTCAGTCCCCACACGCTACTGTTGCCCACATGCTCGGCCATGGTGCACGGTCACCTGCACGCTCCCGCACCCGGTACTGCTCCTGGCACGGCACGACCTCGCATGCGCCTGGTTCCCTACGGCTCGGTACCCGGTAGCGGCCTGTTCGCCCGCTACACCCGCCATCGGCACACGACATTGTGACCGGTCATTGTCCCGGCACGCATGCACGCCCGATAGACGCTGCACCCGTCGGTTCCCCAACTGCACTCCAACATGATGCATGGCTCCGGTAGGTTGTTCCACCACACGAATAACACCGGCTATCTGCCTTTAACACGGGATTCGCTAGGGACAACCGCCAAACCCTAGCTCTCAACCGTCCCACAAGCTAAGCCTGTAACACTAAGCATGGAAGGTAAATGTTCCATGAGACATTTCTATACTTTATATTCTATCTATTCAGACTCGTGGCTAAATTTCTATGCAGGTAGCTATCAAATTTCACGTAGGCTTAAAACTAGAATAATTAAACATTCATCTTACTTTTTAAAAGAATCAAAACATGATTTAGACTAGGTGGATATTTTATAATTTAAAAATTAGAAACTCAAACTTTGATTATACGGGTTATAGAGTGGAGTCGGCTCCAAGCTACTAACAAAGGGGCTGCTGCCACAGTACCGTGGCAAATTAACCACTTTTTGCCGCTGCTTAACTGTGGCAAAACATAACGACATAACCACTAATCCCCCGCCCTTGCCACTCTAGACGTTGCCTCCGCTCTCACCGTTCCCCTGCCGCACTACCACTCCATCGCCCCACCTCTGCTGCACCACCACCTTTGCCACACCTATCCTCCACTACAACTTTCTCAACCACTCCACCATTCCATTGCCACCTCTACCTGCACTGGGCGGCCAGTCCACCATTGTCGCTTTGTTGGCCGTATAATTTTTTTTTATTTATAAAATTTTTGTGACTAGGTAACATCGGCTAAGCTGTGGTTAAATATTGTCATGAGATAGCCATGACTACACTATGATAAAATGGTTTGCCACGATTAATGGCGACAAAATTGGATTTGACCTTGCTTCAAGTACCACATTGGTCAGCCGTGGTAATTTCCGGTTGCAATTTTTAGTTTTCCAAAGGAAAATAGACAAATGCCATAATTATTAGCCATAACAATTGTTCATTTTTCCACTAGTATTGGTATTATTTTTATTACTTGAGACAAAAAATTAAATAAAATGAATTACAAAATTAGTTACTGAAGATTAAGAGTTAATTTGATTCGCAAAGCGGGAGTATACCAGAGAATTTTTAAGTAAAAAATAACGTTTAAGACTATTATATGCAAACTTTGTATGTAGATATTAGACAATCTAGGCCAGTATAGGAATGCTAATCGAGCAAGCGAGCCGAACTCAACATGTGTTCGAACTTGGCTCGAATAGTTTAAAACTCGTTAGAATTTAACTCGAGATCGAACTAGTTTTGAACATGCTCGACTTGAATATCTTTTATGTGTTCGAGATCGGCTCAAACTCGAATACACTTAAAGTGTTTAATTTTCTCGTGCTCAAACCCAGTTCGTGTGTTCGAGCTCGGCTCGAACTCGAATACACTTAAAGTGTTTAATTTTCTCGTGCTCAAACTTAGTTCGTTCGTGAGCTCGAAACCGGCTCGATTAAAAGTCAAAATACCTCACTTTAAAAAAATACAATCAATATGGATTGAACCCACAACCTTAAGGTCATCAACTTGAATACTTAACTATCTCAACTATCTCATTTCTTTTTTATTATATTGCATATATATATAATATAAAAACTATATTATTATATTATTTTATCGAGTCAGAGTTCGAGTTATAATCGAGTCGAGTCGTGTCGAACACGACTTTGCTCAAGCTTGGCTCGTAAGATTCAAGTTTGAGTCGAGTTCAAACTCAAACATTTAAATGTCGAGTTTCGAGTCGAGTCAAGCCGAGCCGAACGCTAAATGCTCACGAGCTGGCTCGCTCAATTAACAACCCTATTTATATACGAAATGCAGTATGGATAACAGTAATGAATGTAGGATAAGAGATCAAGGTGATGAACACATACTGCAAATCAATTCAATATTTGTGCATGGACGGCTGAAAACTTTCTACCAATTACTGCATAATAAACTCATATCATTTTTTTATTGGACAAGAAGGCCTTAATTACTACTTTGAAATAACATGTGGTGCAATTTGACACTCAACCTCATCAACTACTCATTTTTCTTATTGAGTCGACTCTCTATAATTCACACCCACACTTCACAGATTCAACTTGTACCTAATTAAACTTTACATTAAATGTTTTTAAAAATAAACAGGATGACGGAATGTTTTCCCAAACCATTAATTATTGTTCATGAATTCTTGCAATAACTAATTGTTGATTCCTTGCAAAACATAATAAAGCTCCATTATTAATAGGATTGGAAATTTGTAGTTACCCATAAATTGATGCCTCCTTAAGAATCACTCATGGATAAGCAGGCCTATTGATCTTATTACGTGGATGTCTCCTTTTATATATATATATATATATATGTGTGTGTGTGTGTGTGTGTGTGTGTGTGTGTGTGTAGATCTCTGTGTGTGTGTGTGTGTAGATCTCTGCTTTTATTCTTGAACTTGAAGAAATAGGATTATATATTTATTAAATAATTATGTATTTATAATTGAAAATATAATAATATAGTATCTACTATAAGACCTTGCGTGGCCAGTCAATATCCTCTAAGGGCAGGAATTCTCGGCTATTCATAACCTTATATCTCCTATAAAATGAATGAATGTGATGTGAAAAGATGCAAAATATTCATTTAAGTAATTATTAAGTGTTAGAAAGGAAGGGGGAGCCTTATGGTGGCTATTTATTCACCTATTGATTTTACAAGTAAGAATGGGACATACTAATTTGTCCAGCGAAGAGTAGCAAGTCAACCCCTTGTAAAATTTATTCTTTTCTAATTTATTTCTTTTTTCATTTAGGAGGTATTTAAGGTTCTTAAATCTATGAGTAATGTGCCAAGTCTGTTATTCTTTAATTATATTATTTTAGTATATATGTCTATGTATCTTTACTTACAACTGAAAAGATCTGTCCAAGTGAAAATTAACGGACCAAGTCATTTTTGCCGGCCATATAATATATATATATATATATATATATATATTATTTTTAAATTTTTTGTGACTAGGTAACATCGGCTAAGCTGTGGTTAAATATATCCACCGTTTAATTAGCTTTACCGTTGTTAAATATTGTCATGGGATAGCCACGACCACATCGTGATGAAATGGTTTTCCGCGGTTAATGAGACAATATTAGATTTGAAAATTAACGTACCACAGTGGTTAGCCGTGGTAATTTCCCGTTGCAATTTTAGTTTACCAAAAGAAAATGGACAAATGCCACAATTATTACCCGTAACAATTGTTCATTTTTCCACTATTGATATTATTATTATTATTACATGACACAAAAAATTAAATAAAACAATTATAAAATAGGTTACTAAGGATTGAGAGTTAATTTGATTCGCAATCCGAGAGTATACCAAAGAATTTTTAAATAAAAATAAAATTTAAAACTATTATATAATAATTTTGTATGTAGACAATCTAGGCCAGTATAGGTAGTCGTCGCCTTCTGTACATAAGTTGTGGTTAAATATATCCACCGTTTAATGGCTTTACCGTTGTTAAATATTGTCATGGGATAGCCACGACCACATCGCGATGAAATGGTTTGCCGCGGTTAATGAGACAATATTAGATTTGAAACTTAACGTACCACAGTGGTTAGCCGTGGTAATTTCCCGTTGCAATTTTAGTTTACCAAAGGAAAATGGACAAATGCCACAATTATTACCCGTAACAATTGTTCATTTTTCCACTATTGATATTATTATTATTATTACATGACACAAAAAATTAAATAAAACAATTATAAAATAGGTTACTAAGGATTGAGAGTTAATTTGATTCGCAATCCAAGAGAATACCAAAGAATTTTTAAATAAAAATAAAATTTAAAACTATTATATAATAATTTTGTATGTAGACAATCTAGGCCAGTATAGGTAGTCGGCGCCTTCTGTACATAAGTATACACGAAGTGCAGTATGGATAACAGTAATGAATGTAGGATAAGAGATCAAGGTGATGAACACATATTGCAAATCAATTCAATATTTGTGCATGGACGGCTGAAAAACTTTCTACCAATTATTGCTTAATAAACTCATATCATATTCTTTTTTTAGTAGGACAAGAAAGCCTTAATTACTACTTTGGAAATAACATGTGGTGTAATTTGACACTCAATCGCATCAACTACTCATTTTTATTATTGGTGCGCACTTCACAAATTCAACTTGTAACTAATTAAACTTTACATTAAATGTTTTGAAAAAGCAACCGGATGACGAAATGTTTTGCCTAACCATTAATTATTGTTCATGAATTCTTGCAATAACTAATTGTTGATTCCTTGCAAAACATAATAAAGGTCCTTTATTAATAGGATTGGAAATTTGTAGTTACACATAAATTGATGCCTCCTTAAGAATCACACATGGATAAGAAGGCCTATTGATCTTATTAGGTGGATGTCTCCTTATACATATATATATATATATATATATATATATATATATATATATATAAATATAAATTTATGCTTTTATTTTTGAACTTGAAGAAATAGGACTATTTATTTATTAAATGATTATGTATTTATAATTGAAAATATAATAATAAATTATCTACTATAAGACCTTGCATGGTCGATCAATATTCTGTATGGGCAGGAATTCTTGGTTATTCGTAACCTTATGTCTCCTATAAAATGAATGAATGCGATGTGAAAAAATGCACAATATTAATTTAGGTAATTATTAAATTTATATTATGATGCAGTGAATGAATGTAGAGTTAGAAAGGAAGGGGGAGCCTATTAGTGGCTATTTTTTTATCTCTTCATTTTACAAGTAAGATTGGGACATGCTAATAAATCTACCGAAGAGTAGCAAGTCAATACCTTGTAAAAATTTATTCTTTTCTACTTTATTTCTTATTTATTCTTTTTCATTTAGGAGATATTTAAGGTTCTTATATCTACGAGAAATGTGGCAAATATGTTATTATTTAATTATATTATTTTAGTATATATGCCCATGTATCTTTATTTATAATTGAAATGACCTGTCCAAGTGAGAACTAGCGGGCCAAGTCACTCCACGGCAAATGATTAACTAAAATTGGAAATTATGAACTCGTTGCTACCAATTAAATTTTGTCTTTTGTAAAAAATTATCGTTAAAAATTATCAAATTGGCAAATAGGGGCCAAGAAATTACCAAAAGAAGATAGAATCTACTTATTGGTGGCTACTCCGTCAGGAAGAGATTTGCGTTTTCGTTCCAATAAACGGGGTTCAGGTAAAGTGCCGTCTCTCTTCTATAAATATGGCGAAATTGCTAATTCTAAGACGAGGCAAGGGTGTAACAACCTGACGTAATCCTCTCTTCTCTCTTCTCTTGCACCCTTTTCTAGTATATACCAGCACTTGAAATTGGCACCCATGCCTCTCCAGAAGATCAAATTGACAGAAATGATGAAAAGAATCCAACTCAGGAGTGTTTACGAGAGACGCAAGAAAGGATCACCTCCTCTCTCCCCTACCAGCACTCTCACTAGCTTCAATATTGGAAGAGATGAATCAGATGATGAGCACTACTCCTTGGCAGGATCATCTTCTTCAAACCCACAAAACAACATTCCACCCGATGTTCCCGAAGGATTCTTTGTGGTATATGTAGGAGATGAGTGTGCACGGTATGTGATCCCCCTCAAACACCTCAAACACCAAGCTTTCTTGTCCTTGTTGAGCCGAGCAGAAGAAAAGTTTGGTTATTGTGGAGTTGGGGTTCTGAAGTTACCTTGTGACAAAGCTTGCTTCGACCAGCTACTTTGCCTGCTTGGGGATTGAGTTTGGTTCATCATCAATCTATGTGTTTCACGAACAAGCTATATGTACAAATATATATCTATTGCAAGGAAATAAGGCTTCTGTTTTTCCATAGTTGAAGCTTGAATTTTTTTAATAAGAAGTTTTCGCCAAAAAAACTTTCTCCAATTCAGTGACTAATCAATTTTTCGGTTTTCTATCTGATCCTGGATGGTCGTTGAAACCCTAAATGCTAATGATGAGATTTTGCGTATTTTTACGGATATCGAGTTGAACACTTAGTGAAATTTTTGTAGAGATCATTATGATGCATGTGTTTGATTTTTAATTTTGTAAAATCATGGATGGATATATCAATTGAAGGTGGTTTCTTCATACTTCAATTTTCTGTCTCCCTAGCCTTTACTTGCAGCTTCTTGTGTCACTTGTTGGAAGAATGCCTATGTCACATGTTTCCTATCAAGTGAGAGACTACGTGCAAGCGAGAAACCGCATGTAAGTGGCAAGAAAAGATAAAGGTGTACAAGTAAGACTCCAACCGTAAAACCCATAACTCAAGTCAAGGTTTTATAATCTTAACCAGTCAATTCGACCATTATTTTCAGTCGAGTCAATTTTAAAACACGCGTAGGCCGGTCATGTATTATGAACTATGAGATGTAATGTGTGCCCAATTATATAATAATAACGTCAGTAAAATAGCAGCAGAATGAGTTATCAAAATATATAAGAGTATGACCAGATTTTATTTATTTATTTTAGTATTAGATCATAAAATTATTTTTAAGCCGAATAACGGATTAGGATACGTTGCAGGTAGTTTGGGTGGATTGTTAGTTATATAGTATGTTATTGTGATGTTATGGTGTGTATTATGTTTTATGAGATTTTTCCCCATTTTTTGGATTTTTTAGGAATTATTACGAGTTAGTTATTATTTTTTACTCGAGTCGGATTTGAGTCAAGTTCTATTTATGAGACGACCCCCGGCCTTCTCCCCGACCACTCGTTTTCTCCCCCCGACCACTTGTCTTCTCCCCCGACACCTTATATATACCAAACCCTCAACGCCACCCCTTTACCTATTGCTGATTCCGCACTTGGTGATCGTCGCCGCCACCATCCGATTGCTCGCCTCAACATTGCCAGAGCAGAGCCCAATGCAGCCTATCCCAACCGAATCTTTCGCCAAACTCATCCAATCGAACACAATCAAACTTGGGGAGTTGTCGAGCGCCGAATTCGAACTTCATGACACGAGACAAACCCTAATGGTCACCGATTACCCACAACGCGAGGTATTATTAACTCTCACTTAATTTATTAAGGGTGATAATTATTACCACGGCATGAAAGGATTAATGAATTGACAAGTTTGTTATTTTATTATAAATAAAAATATAAAATTTACTTAATTGAATTGTATTAAAACGAATACTAAGGAATTAAATTAAGTAAACTAAGTAATTACTATAATCTAAGGCAACATAGCATAGGAAAACTTATATATGATGTATGATGTGGATTGATGTATGATTGGTGTGTGTACGGTATAGGATGTTTGATTTATCATTCAATTAGAGGGCGTTAGCTTTTAGTTTGATGTGTAGGTATAGAGTAGGTGCTCTCCACCTAAGCGCGTAGATGCAATTGGAACTTCTACCAGGTCCGTTTAGGACTTGTTTCCTATTTTATGTTCTATTCTATTGTGTATTATTTTATTACTTACAGGACGAGTTAACTGGTGTTTTATCGAATCCCACTTAACCTAGGCTATTTAATCAACCAATTTTTCAGATTAATAACCCTCGAGGATTAGATCCCTCAAATATATTTTCGAAATAAGATCCACCACAAGTTGCCTTCGAGCCTATTATATAAATCACTTCACAAACCTATATATAGTTTTATCAAGTTTTCAGTGAGATGAGAGATGGGAAAACCAATTCCTACATACCATGAGTAGGTGCACGTGCCAGTCAAAGAGAGCTCTGGATTAGTGAGTGAGCTGTTCCAATCCCGAGGGATCCTGTCAACTCCCATTTTGAATTCCACACACTAGGAGAAATGTGGAGGTTTACAGTTATTGTTTAGTACAGCGCATATTCGAACTTGTGGTTCAAAGGGTACTAAAAGCTACTGCCTGAGAGTATTCGGTCTTTGTGCTCAAGGCCTGGAGAATTATGGAGGAAATGAGAGGGCTTAGGATATACTAGTTGTCCCGAGGGACCAGAAAATAAATTTAGAAAATGTCGAGAGAGAGGGCTTAAGATATACTAGTAGTCCCAATGGACCAGAAAATGAAATAAGAAAATGCTAAGAGAGGCATCAGATATAGCAGAGCAGTTAATTCAGGATGCTACCGGGTCTGCAGTCTAGTGGCTCCTCAGTAGGTGTCTTTCAGAGAGTTCCGATGAAGTATATGAATGTTTTTCTTCATATGACAGTTTGCTCTTATAGCCAGTTTGATATTAGTTATATTTTGGACCAATAACGCTCGTTACTTATGTATTTTTATAATATTTGTAGGTGATGAGCGTGGGTTGGATGTACCAGCTTAGATGAGCAGTGATGTCTCCTGCACACACACATGTTAGATAATAGAATGTTAATGTTTTGTTGATATTGTCATTATATTGAGAATGATGTGATGTGATGTAATGCAAGGTATGATAATATGATGTAATATGATACTTACTTCAGTAGCAGAATTTTTAATTATAACATTTGTATACATATATTTTAGTAAATATATTTAGACATTGAATAAATACAACAAGTGAGTCAAGACTCAGAATTGATGAGAAATGTGAATAAAATGGATAGGTGGGTCAA
Organism: Piper betle; assembly: GCA_033002965.1. Lineage (NCBI taxonomy): Eukaryota > Viridiplantae > Streptophyta > Magnoliopsida > Piperales > Piperaceae > Piper > Piper betle. Next base: position 42,502 of record JAURVB010012021.1, on the reverse strand, counting down.
GACCCAAACTTCAAAATGATTATATAACAGATTACAATATTGTGTAAGTGAAAATATTTGATATATATATATATATATATATGTGTGTGTGTGTGTGTGTGTGTGTGTGTGTTTATATGTTTATATATATTGGCTTGACAAGGTGGCCCTTAATTGCACATTTAGGGAAGACTCCGTCCGTCTTATTTTACGAATTTTATCGATTTTCATCGAAATTATTTTGGTATGTGAATTAGTTGATATATCATCCATGAAGCAGCAAATTAGTATTTTTGTACATTCATCCATGCATAGCAATCGGCATTTTCCATCTTATGATACCAATAGTAGATCCACACGATTGGGTTCGGGTTAGTTGACCCAAATAGGACTAGTGACATTTTGATTTGGTTTCGAACGTGAACCGGATCTATGGTGTTACACCAACGATAACTCCTACCAAGTCAAGTTGATGTTCAGGTTTGACAGTGATTACTAGCACAAGGTGCGTAGGTAGGAATTGGTCATAAAAACATTATCAAAGAAGGAAAGAGGACTCCTGGAGGAAATTTTTGTATCACTATTGCCGCTAATCAAGTTTCAGACAATTTTTTTTAAAAAAAGAAAAACCTTAAAAATTTCCAAAAAATGACAGAAAGGAAGTCAAAATTTGCAAAATTCCAAAGTGAAAGGTTTAAATGATTGGGGCGATGGGCACCAAATCATCTAGAGGGATTTCAGCTCCTCGACTACAGAATTTGATTAGGTGCAAGGTGGCCGGATCCCTTGGCCTTGGATATTTTTTGGAACCTTTATGGTTGGTTAGAAAACAGATCTATGATATTTACTTTGATATGATTAAATAAGACTTCAGTATTTACTTCCATATCAGAAATTAAAAAGTCTATTTGGAATTCAATATTTTAGTGGTAATGTAATCCTTTATTTACAATTTGAAATTTAACATCCTAAACTAGATTTTGAAGTTAATATATTGCATAACTAATTTTCAAAAATTAGCAATAAGATTTAAGAAAACCCAAACAGTTTTTGTCTTGAGCATCCTTGAAATTTTCTTGTAACTTAGCATATTGCTTTTCCATATGCATAAATTGATGATATTTTGATCATGGCAGTTGTTACAGCCTTGATTCGTGGACGTTCCGGGAACCAGGGTTTGGGTGTTGTTCCTGGATTCCCTACGTCCATGAAGGGGATAGCAGTGGTTATCCGAGTGGTGGAAACAACACACCAAGGCTAACCCGTGATTATGTTGCAGTCCAAACCGAGTTGCACGACGCTGCTGGAGGACCGAGCATGCCGGTGGAGCAAGGCGTCGGGAACAGCAGCAAGTGCCGGCATTTGGGTCGGTACATGGTGTGCCGAGCAATGCCGGGTCTGGGTTCGAAGAAACCTCAAAAGCAGCAAGGTCGTATCGAGGTGCGCTAGCGAGTGCTGTGATCGAGCACTGGCGCTAGGCGCTGCGTGGTGATCGGTATTTGGACCGATCACGCTACCGGGAGCAGCAGCAGGCACGCGCGAGCGAGCGCGCCGAGCGGCGTCGCGCAAGTGTGCGCACAGGCGGACGCGCGCGGGCAGCGCGCGCGGCATCGGGTGCGCGCGGGCGTGCGCGCACGAGCGAGAGCGCGCGGGCGAGCGCGCGCACGACATAGCGCGCGGGCGAGCGCGCGCGGACGAGCGCGCAGCGGACGAGCGCGTGCGGGCGCGCGAGCGGGTGCACTGGCGCGGGTGCGCGAGCGCTGCATGGTGCATGGCGCGAGCATGAGCGGCATGCGGGTACCGCTGTTTGGTGCGGTACTGGGTCCTGATCGGTAGCGATGTGCAGATTTGGGCGACGCAGCGGTGGACCATTGCTGGCAGTTGGTCGGTAGTTGCTGCAAGGTTGAACCAAGGCCTAGGGTCGAGCCGTGGTGATCGAGACGGGATCCTAGCGGTGCAGCCGACGGTTTGGGGATAAGCTTCCTGGACGTTGCTGGAGTATCTTGGTGAAGATATGCAGTTATCCAGATTGGGCGTTGCAACAAACTGCTGAAGATAAACTTGGAGGCCGTTGGATGAACCTGGATGGGAGATGGTCTAGGTTGCTGAACACGGTGGATCTTGCAGATCTCTGGAGTTGAAGATGCTGGCAGATTCGGAGTTATCTTGGAGCAGCAGTTCGTGAGTATATAAGGGTTAGGCCAGACGTGGAGAAGGGAACTTCTCTTCGACGGACTGAAGAGGGGGCCGATTGGGTACTTGTTCTCGTGGTGAGACTTGCTGATCGGTGTGCAACGTGAGCAACCTGGAGAGGGAAGAAGCGAAGGAATTGCTGCAGCCGGCGCTGGGAGTAGTGCTGGAATTCCAGACGCTTGCTTGAATCCAAGGTGCACGTTGTGAGGTTGCTGGTGTTGGCAACTGGGAGGGTTACTCGGGCCAGGTAATCCTTGTGTGAGTTCCTTTGTATTTTGGGTACATTGGGGCGAGGCTGTGGGGGCTGTCCACAAGCCGAGCAGGTACTTGAGAGGAGTTCGAGTGCTTGTAATCCTTATAGTCGGTTTAATGATATAAGGTTGGGGTTTCCCCGTATATCTGTGTTGTGTTCGTTGGCTGACGTTTTAGGCAGGGAACCTTAGTACCGGGTCGTGGTCGAGGTTTACAAGGCGACGGTGGTTGCTGAGACGAACAAGGACAGAGGCACGATCTCTACCAGGCGTGTTGCTGGTGGGGCGATCGGGCAGTGCTGCGGTGGTGGTGCTGTTTGACTCCTGGAACAGCCTATCGGCAAGGCGTGCCGATAGCCAGGAGTGCTGTCGAAGTGCTGGTTTGTGTGGCCAGACACGGGTGATCGATCAAGGGCGCTGTTTGAGGGCAACACCGAACGGGTGGATCTGCTGGACGTGCAGGGGTCAACCTCGGTGGTGCGCATTGCGGCCGAACACGAGTGTAGTGTTTGTGGCCTTGGCTCCCGCTATTGCGTGTTGAGTAACAGGCTGAGTGTTCCCAGGGAGGGAATACGCCGCACAGGCAGGGACTCGGAGGCGAAAAATTCGACCTTACGAACGGGGCTGTGACAGCAGTCCTACGTCAAATACCAGCAGAGTTATTGGTAATTGGTAATTGGTCTAACTTGTTTGTATGTGAACAGAAAAAATCAATATAATATGGCTCATCATTGCCGTCACAAAAGGATCTACTTGAGCAAATCAAATTCAATATGAACATAGAATTGAGTACTCAAACGAATTAGTTAATTATTAGTTTGTTTAAATGCGACTCGGCAAGCTTTAGAGACAATATTTGTCCGAAAACCTATTTTCCCCTTTCCTAAAATATTATGCCCTACTCATTATTAATAAAGAATAACTTATTAAAACTTTTGAATAAAAAGGCTCATTGATTTATAATGGTTAAAATACTATAAAAAGCAGGTTTTTGAATGAAAAAAATTATCATTTTCACAAAATAATTGTCATTCGAGCTCCAAAGCTCATCCATAAATTAGACATGGCCACACAAAAAATTTTATATTAGTATTACATTTTCTTTGCCGATCAAACTTGTTTCCCTTTTATTATTTAGTTTTTGTCAAGTGACATTTATATAATTATTTGTGACCTATCAGTTCTTAATTATATCATCAAATGATGTCATTTAATTTACCCTGAATTAATGGAATAAAAATATGCAAATTATATGTATCCACACACAAACTTTGAAAGTCATTGTTCCAATATTTACCGTCTTATTTGATCTTCTTCTTCTTTTTTCCATCATGAACTAAATCTAATATTAGAATAATACATAAATTTTTTATTGTGTACTTAGATATATGAAAATGTATGAAAAAAACTCACCTGCATTGGGCAAATATATCTCGCTGGCACTATATGGGAAATGGCTCCTCTTTCAACATTGTGTTGGGAAAAAATATTTAAATACCAATAATAAAAAATGGTTGAGAATTTTATAGAGGATTTGGGACATAAACTTGCTCCATTTGAGCAAAAAAAGTTTTGGCTGCTCAGTCTCAGCATCGAAGACGTAGACAACAAAGCATCTACTGTTGATGAGATATGGTCGGGTATTGTCTACGCCAAATCTACTATTTAATTTAAATTTATAAATCGAACCCTATTTGCCTCCAATACCAAACCCAATCATTTATCATCAAGACAAAATCAAACCCGACCATTTATTAAATGAGTATTGTTTTGCTATTCAACCTATATGCATATTAAAAAGCATTCAAACTACATAGTAATAATACATGTTCTAAAAAGTAAAACTAAGTAAAAATAAAAATTTAAATATAAATGAGATATTTGATAATTTTATTAATAAATATAAGTTTTAAAAATTAATGAGGCCTTAATTTTTATAATGAAAATTATAAATTAATAATTGGGTATCAGGTACCCCGGTGCCTAAAACTCTACTACCAAACCCAACTATTTATAATTAACTACTCATTCTCTCAAACCAATCATATTATTAATTATCCAAAACTTTATCATTAGGGTTTCATTGAGTCGAATTTTATAGGTGTCCGACCCGATAGACACCCCTAAATGCATCCACTAAAAGCTCTATCATAAACTCCAACTTTGTGCAAGTAAAACTTGGCAAAAAAAACCATTTTTATTAAAGTTCAAGCTCTACAAATTGAAAAAAAAAGACAATTTTTACGAAAGTTTCGTTAAATAGTAGATTGTTGGAAGCATCTTCCAACATAGATAGGCTGAGACGCCTAGTAAACTCTGATGTGTTGCTAACATTGTGGGTTTTTTTATTGTAGACTTGTTTAAATTGCCTCCAGATAATTAATTGCACATCTATGTCTAGAACACTACCATCAGTTTAATCGTTTTATAATTTGAAAACACACAAAAACATACACTATAAAACCCACGATTCGAGTCACGGTTTTATATTCAGAACCGGTCGGTTCGACCGTTATTTTTGAGTTGAGTCAGTTTCAGAACACGTGTACTAGAGCCGGAGACAAGTCAAGTCTTATTTACGAAATTGCCACCCAGTTATATTTCTCCCCTCCTAACATCTTCTCCCCAAACCCTTGCCCCGACGCCGCCCCCATGCAGCATCGCCGCCACCGCTGTCAACACCGGCCTGTTGCCGGTCGTCGTTGCCATGCTCTGCCGCGGCGGTGCCGTGCCGCCTCGAGCGCCGCCGGCCATCGTCCGGCCTCCACGACGCCAAATCGCCACGCCTAGTGCCGCGCCCACGTTGCGCTCCTGTCGTCGATCTCGTCGCCGGCGACCATCGCCGCCACGATCGAGTGGTAGCCTCGACACCCTCGACCCTCTAGCGACCTTCCCGGACCAGATCGGAGCCCATCGCTGCCCAGACTGGCCGGATTCTTCTCCCATCGCCGCCGCTCTGATTTAGGCATTTTCTGGCGAGCCGCCGACCTCCGTTGGCCATGTCGACATCGTAGATGCATTGGGCTCGCCGAGCCGGTTCCAATGGTACCCAATATGACCACTTTCCGGCCAGTAGACGCCGTCGGCGACTGTTGCCGGAAAACTGGCGGAGAGGTGCCGAGAAAACCACTAAAGTCGCCGAAAATCGCCAGAACTTGCTGGAAAACCGGATTCAGTGGAGTTCGCTGGATCTTCCGCGGAGCTCATCCAGTCGATTCCGATCGAACTTCAGACGCTGATGAGCGCCAAATTCTAGCTCCGAGACGCGCGACGAAACCCTAGTCGTCGTCGATTGCCAATGACATGAGGTATAATTACCTCCGAGTTAGTTATTTAAAATTGATGATTGTTAGCACAACATGCTAGGATTGAATAATTGTCATGATAAATGTATGAGTATGAGTGCAGTGATGATTGCATGATGCAATTAATTGGGAATGAATAGTGAGTGATCTAATGAGGTAGATCGAGTTTGAGCATGCTAATCGAGTATGACGTAACTTAGAAAAATAGTATAAAATTGGTATGAATAGGATGACTTAGAATTATTTTCACATTATGATTATTTGACTGTTGATGGATGTTATTCGTATTGTGTGTGATGTTCATTGAGTTTGATGCATCATTTAGTTAGCGGGCGTTAGTTATTTAGTTTTGATGTGTAGGTACGAAGTAGGAGCTCGCCGCCTAGGCGCGATGACACGCTTGGAGCTTCTACCAGGTCCGTTTAGGACTCGACCTCTGTTTTTACTCTCTTCTATTGTATGTTTGATTTAATGCCTGCAGGACGGGTTAAGTGGCGTTTTATCGGATCCCACTTAACTCGGGCCATCTAGCCGAACAGATTTCCGGATTAATAACCCTCGGATGAGATCCCTCGAGGATGATTTCGAAAACAAGATCCACCACAAGTTGCCTTCGGGCCTATTATATAAATCCCTACCCAGCCCTATATATATATATGTAGTTTTCGCGTTTTCAGTGAGACGAGAGATGGAGAAACCGACTGCACGTACCATGAGCGGATGTCGTGACAGTCAAAGCGGGCTCTGGATTAGTGCCAGCGGACTGTTCCATTCCCGAGGGATCCTGACAACTCCGCGTTTGAGTTCCTCACACCCAGAGAACGTGGAGGTTTACGGGTACTGTTTAGTACAGCGCATGTCCGAACTTGTGGTTCAAAGGGTACTAAAGGCGACTGCCTGAGAGTACTCGGCCTTCGTGCTCAAGGCCAGGAGAAATATGGAGGTAAGGAGAGGGCTTAGGATTTGAGACCAAAAAATGAAGTAAGAAAATGCCGAGAGCGGCATCAGCAGCAGCAGATCAGTAAGTTCGGGATGCTACCGGGTCTGCAGCCCAGTGGCTCCTCAGTAGTGCCCTTCAGAGTGTTCACGTGGAGTATATGATGTTTTCTTTCATATGAGAGTTTGCTCTCATAGCCAACTTGTTATAGTTATTTTATTTTCTGGACCAGTAACACTTGTTACTGACGTGTTTTTATACTATATGTAGGTAATAATCACGAGTTGGAGGAGCCAGCTTGGACGGAGGAGCACTGTTGTCGCTTGCACACATGTCAGTCGATTGAGTGATTATATTGTATTTATGATGTTATTATATAGTGAATGGTGTGATTAAATGCTTGAGACATGATGATGTGACATGATTAAATGTTAAGACATGATAGAATGTGAAACATGAATAGAGTGTGCAGTGGAAGCGTTGTGAGTTGAGACCCAGTTCTAGAATGAGTTTATAGTATATTAGATTGTGTGTGAATGAAATTATTGATATATGCATATATACTTGTATATATTATTTTGACAGGGTGGACCCTAATTACACTTTTAGGAGAGACTTCTGTCCGTTGTATTTTAGAATTTTTATTAATTTTGATCGTAATCGTATTGTTGTATGAATTACCTTGCACGTCATCCATGTAGTATCATGTTAGGATTTTGAGCATTTATCCATACATGACGAGTCGTATCTTCATCTTAAGACGCCGAGATTAGATCCGCACGAGTTGGGTTCGGGTTAGCCGACCTAACTGGGGCCTGTAACATGCCGGTTCGGTTCACGAGCGTGGACCGGATTTAGGGTATTACATGCACGATATTCCACAATCCCAAAATGGTGTGAAAACTAACACATCTAGATAGGGTTGTTCGAAGATCAACAAAACTTGATTGGCTCAGTACTCTCGAGAAGAAATTCGATTCAAAATTTAATTCGATATCAGAGAAGCCGAGCTTGAGCTTGTTCCTTTTCAATTCAGCTCCACATGATGTTCAATATTTTATATAATGAATAAAATTGCTAACCATATCTATCTTTTTATATATATAAAAATATAATCAAATTATAAAATATCATTATATGATAACAATTTAAATAGAAATATGCATGATTAAATTATCTTTAATGCATAATTATGCTAATGTTGAAATATTTTAATTATAAATTAAATTTTAGTATGAATTATACAAAAAATGCATCATAAAATGCAAATCAAGCTAGGTCGAACTCTATTGGAACTCAAATCGACTAGAGTAGCTCGAGTCGAAGTCAAAATCCAATAATATGAGTTTGAGTTGAATAAAACTCAACTCTACTCTGTCAATGAGCACCCCTACCTCTAGACAATCACTATTTAATGAAGGCATCACTTAATAACTGATATGTGGCAATTCCACATTAAAAAATAAAATAAAAAATGAAAAATAAGTAAATAAAATTTTGACATGAATAATAAAATATATTATTTTATTTAACTTCTTACCATAAGTTTAATTGTTAACTCGCATGTGAAAAAGAATTTTAAAAAATATTTTGTGTCTTATATACAAGTTAAGAAAATTTTACCTAATTATTATCATATCTTTTATTTTAGTACATTTGTTTTATTTTATATTTTATTTCATTTAACATACCAATGTGGCAATTACCACATTAGCATCCATTCATTCGTTAATTACCAATGTGTTACATCACCAAACTTTAATACTGATAGCGGTTCAATTTCGGCCCAAGCTAAGTCGAGCCAAACATGGGAACTAGACCGAGCCACACATACAAGGGTATTTTCGGAAATACGAACCCTTCTCCCCCTCTTCTTCTACAGCCCCCGGCCGCGGATCGCCGCCGTCGAATGCGCGGTGGAGCACCGCCGCCTATGTGAACAAATAATTTTGATGAAAAGATTGCGCCTTTTTACATCTTTGGAGCGGTGGTGGTGTGATGCAAATGGTTTGATGATTTTTTTGGGGGGGTTGGTTGGAGGAGGGGGTAGTGATTTTTCTTCCTGTTTAGCTGATTGATAGACTAATTTGAAATGCTTTTGTTTTGTTTGTTGGTTGATTCTTCTTCATTTCTTTATTTTTGATTGTTCATTGAGTGCAGATTCAGGTAACGATATCCTTTTAAAAAAGATGTGATATTGATTGAATTAAGATTCGCCTCATTCATTATATGTTGGTTTTTAGATAAATGATGCGTCTAGTTCGAGTTTTTGTGTTGCAATTTGGCATATTTTAAAGGGGTGTAATGGAATGGAATTTTATTACAGTATATATATATTGTTGTATTACATCTTTTCTCAGTCTAAAGAAATTGTTCAAACGTGCGTTCTTTTCTGAACAAGCCTTTCCTTGCAGCTTCTTCAACATTTTGCCCATTTGGACAGTGGGAACAAAAATAAGAGGACTCATTTTGAAACGGCTTCTATTTCGTTCTTAATCGAGTGAATTCATCGAGTTGAAATAGAGCCAAATATTATGCAAGTAGAATTGAGCCAAGGTAGCTTGTATGTTCTTTATATATCAATACTTTCCTAATTGTAGCTTGGGGGAAAAAAATCTAATTGTAATTTGCTGGCAAAAATCTCTTTTAAGCCTAAATCTCTAAATACTCATCTTGCCCCCTTACTAGAAATTTATGTATGTTATCCTGTTTGACGATCATCAGATTCTTCTTCTGTTCCTGACCTATATCATGATGTACAGAAAATTGTTTGAAGTGAACATCAACGGATGAAATAGGCGTAAAACGATTCCCAAGGATTAGCTGACGCCAGAATTTTGCTCATCAGATTTAAATAAAAGCTTCCTGCAGAAGAACAAAGAAAAACTTCATGGAATTATAGAAACAATAGTACATAACAAAGGTTTTCCCATCACAGAATGACTGCACAGCACATACCTCTGACCAGGCAAAAATATGTTGCGCATTTTCAACAGGATGCAACTTTGCTACATCTTTTGTACAAAATTTTGATATTGTCATGCAAGAAAAAGAATAACATAATTACTCATTATAAGAAGACAGCAAATTTCACATACACAAGACACGCTGTTTTAAATCTACAAATCCGGTCAGACTGTTGTTTCTACTTCCATTCACATCTAGTTGAACTGTTGGAGTATGAGAAATGCACGTGATCGAAAATCTGCCTCTCTCAAACCGTCCCTGCTCTACCAGGATCTTCTGCGGGCGACACCATGCAATTAATATAAGGGAAATGCCGGATCCAAATCCCAAAAAATATTTGGTCAAGAAGGATTTTTCTTCAACACCCCCCAAGAGTAGATGCACTTTTCTTGCCGATAATTAAGCTGTATAATAGATGCAAACCCAAAAAACTACGGTAAAAGGGCAGTCAGCTGAGTGGTGAACAAATCCCCAAGAGCTCCACGAGTGTCCATCTGCAGGGAAAAACCAATTAATGATAGTGCAACTGCTTCAAGAAATGATGACAGAACACCTCGGCCGAAAAATGCTACACGTTCAATAGCCTTAATCCTATTATAAGATCACAACGATAATATTTGCAGAAAAAACTTTAGATTGGAAAAAAGGCACTTGTATACTAGCATTTCCAAGCTAGATGGAAATGACGTGTGAACTCTAAGCCCCACCTTACCTTTAATTGTCCTTGACACTCCCCACATTAACAATATAAAAAGCCAGCAGCTACTGGCGCTTCCCACCTTCACCGAAACCAAGAAGTCTGCCCAACCAAACATTCCAAACACATATGGAACCAGGTGATGCAGTGCCAAGTAATACGACAAATGCATTTTCAATTAGTTGGAGCCAAGCTTATTTTTTATTTTCATTAGTCTTTTCAACATTAATAAAACTTGGGGACAGGATGTAATTTTAGACTTTGTCAATGTTTACTAGGGATTTAAAGCCCTAACTATGAGATTAGGCAATTAATCTCTAAAAGATCGCATAGAAATTAAGACATTTCTCTTCAAATAGAGATGAGTCATTTTGTATGTATTTCATGCTAATTAATGAAATTACCTTTCCGCTCAACTCCATCAAGTGGTATCTTCTGAATTAAGAAAATACAAAATAAGTAAAGGAAGTTTCATTGATCAATGTGAAATCCTTACAAAATGACCGAACCTCACCATGTGAAGAGAAATGTTAAGCCTTTTCCACAAGATTTCAACATTAGTTGCCCAGATATTTCATAGTTAGGGCCACAAATCAACAAGAAACAATGACCAAGTCCAACATTATATTCTCTCTCCAAACTATTGATTTAGAAAAGACTCCTATTCAAAATAAGAAATAACTCTTGAGTCCAGGTAAACTGTATATGCATTTGTTTTATTAGGCCTCCCAAATGCTCTCAAACTAATATCGTTGGACAAAATTGCATCACAGCTGATCTCCACAAATCCATGCCTACATCACTCACCCATGACCACCTTCATCAGCATCTTCATTTGACTGAAAATGTGGCAGAGGAAATGTAGACAAATGGAGCACCAGTTGGCTGGTTACAGCCATAAAATTCAGCACAGTATGACAAACAGAAGAGAGGCCCGTCCATTCATTTCAGCCAGAAAAGAGGTAAGCACCATGCAAACAGGAAAGCATTCTCATTTTCTACCATATATGCATTCCCATTTTCAACCGTATATCTAAACCTAACAAGGCCTTAACCACTAAAAGGACGTCTTAACTCTTATGCAAAAATCAAATTCTATGTGTTGTACACGGTATTTTGTGAATTGTCTTTACATAGCCAATTTCAAAACCTGGATAAAAGTGCAAGGTTGAAGTTAAGGAAAAGCATCTCACTGGGAAAACTTTGTCAGTTGTTCTCACATAAATGCTAGACCATGTCCCCCCAACCATGTGAGATCACTGGCTGGTAGAAGAGGATACCATAGTTCACTTTTTATCTATCACCATGTAGTCAAACAATATCATCAAAAGAGGTTAAAATTAATTTTTCTTTACTAACTAATATTGCAACTAAAATGCCAATACACGCCACAAAAACTCAATAAAAACCTTATTACCTGATCACAGCACGCAAGCTTCGTAATCAACGGATAGAACTCATTTAGATGTCTTCTGAAAATATTATTGTTCATCAGACACATCCCTTTTAGAACCTGCAAAAGAAACAAATATGATTTTTTGCCATATTTTTTGTATAAAAAAAACCAAAAGAATTAGAACTTTCTAGCTATATAGTTGATGAGATTGCATGATCAACTATGCATAAAAAGCCAGAAAACAAACAATAGGCAGAATTAGAAAACCACGGGAGACAACTTGATGTTTCATGTTAATTATGTCTTTGATATTGCAACTCCAACACCATCTTCAAAAAGTTCAAGATTAACTTGAGATCATTCATCAGGCATTTAAATATGAGTGCCTGTTCAAATAGCACAATACACACCTTCACTATAACTGGAGAACGAATCTCAAGAATTTTGTGTATATCCATTGTTGCTGCCTCTCCTGAGTTAGGAAGGAGATCTGATGCATCCTTTAGTATTTGTCCACAAAAGGTTACCAATTTTTCCTCAGCTATACCAATCAGCTTCTCTTCTGTCACCTCCACCTGGCCTACATCATTGTTACTGCTACCATAACCATTAGATATGCTGGAGTGTTCTTCACAAGGCATGTTGCATGTTGAAGTCGTCTTATGTAGCACATCTAAATAAATGGTAGTTCCTGCTAACTCTTGACGAAGAAGATTCATAGGTGGTCTGCAAACAGTTAGTTTCTCAGGTAATGTTTACCCAAAAGAAGATACCCGGCAGGCCTTCGTAAAAATCCTCTACTCAAAAGAAAATACCCAGATTATAGACCATTGTAGTCTTTACCTTTCTAAGGAAATGTGATGCATACGCAGTCTAAGATTTGAATATGAATTATAAGAACCAGCAAAATCTAGAACTGGTAGCAGAATTTCCATAATTGTGATCTTCTGTTGAGGCTTCAACTTGCTCCAGTATTTCCGCTATGACCATGTGAATGGATTTAATTAAAAACAGAAATCATAACAGACCATATTTAGGATTTTAAAAAATCAAGGCTCTGGTAATGGGCAAAATAATATAAAACCTTATTTGCCTTTAAAAAAAGTTACTTTTTTTTCCAAAGTGAAAAAAAGTAATTTTTTAAAAGGAAAAATAAAGCATACCTGAATGCTATCAACAGCACGTAGCAATAATAATTGCGTGACACACTTCCCCTAATGGTTTCTAAAATGGGAGACTCTTCTTCTTCCTCATGATCAAGCTCAACAGCATCAGGAACCTTAAATGTTCAAAACATAAGCATTGTTAGATGTTACCAAACTTTTGGTGATGCTGTGAAGCACACAATACAATTAGAGTTGTGATTCTTTTTCTAACATCACTAGGAATAAAAACTCTGCTTGAAAAATGATGCCTTTATAAGAAATGATCAATTCCTTTCTACAAGATTTTGTTTGTTATTTCTGTGGGAGAAGCTATCAATATATACCCCTAAAACAAACGCAATTTTAACAAAAATACTTTTTTAACAAAACTATTTTTAACTGATGAAAAATGTTGTAAACAGCTGTGTTCTTTCACTGGGCTCATCATACTGAACCTATTTGCATCAGGAGTAAGATGTTGATCAAAAGATTACCTTAAGAGGAGACGATGGAACTAATGCATCCACCTGATGCTTCTTATATTTTGAAGTAAGACTTCTAAGAAGCAGATTATCCATCATATTTCCCATTAATCTCTGGCCTAAAGTTTGACTTCGTTGTAAATTCTCAGCATCGGCAGGCTTTGGCGAAGATCGACCTAAAATGTTAAAAACAATTCCATGATTTAACATGTCACTCTTTATCATGCATGGCCAGCATAGCATTTGTCAACTCAAGTCTATCAGGTACCGAACCTTCAGAATTCTTGGAATCTACTTGCAGAGCCCCATTACTGCTTACAGTCCGTGAAAAAGTGGGGCTCAATGATTTTCTAGTGCTTTCAGACTTGGTCCTTGGAGAAATTCCACCAGTACTGTTGACCAAATCCAAGCCATTAAATTCCTTAGGCAAATTGTGGGCAAACTGATTGCTGACGGCAGAATGGCTACTTGAGTTGTCCAAACCCAAAGAATTGAGCAACTCAAGGGGCTGAGTCGTGTATGTAGCATCCCTGAAATTCAAATGGCAATCAGGACAAAAATGGAATGCAGAATAGACAGAGAACATGCTACAGATAAACGACCAAAGTATGAAGAAGACAAACCGTATGCTATTTAGCAGAGTATCCCAGTCGCAATCATTAAATTGGTGACCCCCAACTTCTACAAGATGAACCAGCGCTGCCAAAGCAATTGAAACAACCATTTGATCAGGCTTCTTGGCACAATCCAGGAGCAATCCAAGCAATGGGGGCAGCATAAATGACACCTCCTAGGTTCACAAATAGAAGAAATGTCCATATAACACTAGCTAGCATATCCCTGAGGCATGATAAAATTCTAAATTTCCACAAAAAACTGTCCACACTCCAATACAATAGTTAATGGTTTTCAGGGAAAAAAACCTGGTAATAAGTGTTGAACAGATTGCACAGCAACTGAAGTGAATGGACGCTGGTTTCTCTAAGCCACTCATCATCAGATGAAACAAAGCCATAATTACCCGCATGTCTCACATGGTCAAAAATCGGAAAAAGAACGCGATGGAAAATGCTCTCCCAAAATACTGCTGAGAATTTCTGACCTCTCTCATTTAACAAATCAAACAGCACTTCAAGAGCACAATTTCTAACTTCTGATCTATGATCTAGGGTCAAATCTGACAGCCCCGCCAACATGGGGAACCAGTAATGCTCAGTCACACCAAAATTCAAGCCCGCATCACTATCAACTGGTCGTAAAGCACCACCTGGTATAAGACCCTGACAAAAAAAGGCACGAGATGAGTGTCACCAAGATTAAGTATAACCACAACATAGAGTTCTGAACAAAACTTCAGATGCTAAATTAGAAAAGAATATCAAGAGTACTTTACACCCAAATACCTCAGCAAGGCGATCTTCACAAATACGTAGGAGAGCAATAGCCTTCAAGCTTATACGGTGAGAACTTTTGTTATTGGCAAAACCAATGAGACAGTTAACACAGTCCATAAAACAATCCCCAACCACCTGATCGAAGTGTTCCAAAATAACTGCAAGTTAAATTTAAAGTGGATCAGATTTTAAGGGAACTCAATAGAACAAGTATTCACCAATAATCCCAGCCAATAGAGAATTAAGATAGTCAACCTTGCTCTACATTTTCAAATGCACTTTCAACAGTTGGTTCCAAATCGTCCTCAGCAGCTGCTGTGAAAATCATAAACACGCTTCTCCACCCAGACTTAATGCTGCCAACCTTTGATTTGATCATCTGAAAAAACATTAAGAAGGAAACTCATAGTTCTTTTGTGAGTGTAACAAATTGACTTTAGACACCAACAAATAATTTAGAAGCTCAAACAGAGGAATATAAACTAGTATGCAATCTAGGAATACAGCATGACCCACCTGGACAATACAATCAACAATAAGACCACGTACGCGTTCACTTCGGGTGCTTCTTATGAGAACAACAAATGGTTTCAAAATGTCATTCTGGAAAGTAAAATTAGTAAGCTCTGCACGTTCAAGATACTTCATACCAAGCTGTCTCAATGAATCAATAGCATAGATAGCAATTTTTTCATCATGGTGGCTCCCAGCTGAGATGAAATGATGAGCTACGATGGACCATATCCTTTCCCAAACCTGAAAATACACAGAGAAAACTTAGAGATTAACAGCATCATAATTACCATTGGAGGTAAAATACTTTGCCTACAGTCTCAAGAAAGACAATTAAGATTGAGGTTTTCGAATTCTTCTATTTGACTCGATTTGCTTGAGACAATAATGCTGTGCAGCAATAATGTGATGACAACTGTATTCACAACACTTAAAAGTGTTATCCCATCATTAAAAGACAATACTATTTCCCTCGCAATTGAAATAGCATTCTATCCCTGAAGAATAGATTTCTTTCAGGTTGTTGATGGTAGCCTCATCCACACATGACTTGATCCTTGCTTGGATCATTTTTCCCTTCCATCAAAATTTGGCATCTGAAAAAATCACAAAACTTGGGATGTTCTTATTCACACCCATTCTAATTCGACTGTCAATGAAACTTGGGTGCTTTCCACAAATACATTGTGCACTGAAGAACACATCTCATCCTTCTCCAACTATTGTAACAACATTGATTGGTGACTCTCTCCGGTCCTTAATGTTGGAATTTCCTTCATGCCTCCTGGTGATTGTGGTTCATGCAAAGATCAAACGAGCACGTTTTCATTGTCTGGCTCATCATGTCCAATGGGATCTCAACATTTCCATATTCTAGCATTTTTATGAAGCTTCTCTTCATCACTTGCCCAACCTATATTTGGTACAAGTGCAACAAGAGAATCTTCCCAGGCATTTCAAATCAGCAACATGCTTATACTATATCAATCATCTCTGAGGTTCATTTAGCCTCTGATGTCATCAATTACAAGAAAAAGTCTTGGATAAATTTAACTTTATTATCAACTTATACATGTAGTTTTTCATTCCTCCAGCCATGTGCTAACTGTGGCTCCGGTTTTTAATGAATTTTTAACTTCATTAAAAAAAAAGACAATATGATGTTGCAAGTCACTGATAACCAGCTAAAATCAATAATCAATAACAACATCACAATCAAGTCAGCAACTGAAATTGAAGCCTTCACAATGGTTAAAATAATTAAAGCTTGTTAATTCTCCTTAACCATACACTCCCGCTCCTCCCTCCTACACTTTATTAGGCCATCAAATCCACCTACCCATGTGTATCAGTTCTTTTCCATCTATTCTCCTTAACTTGAAAACAAAAGGCTTAAATTAAATTGCAATAACTTTGCCATCTGGCCACCTAACTGGAATTTAGCAGAACACTACATTAAAGCCACTTATACCCCAGGGGTGGGAGAAAGTGAGCAAATAATTCTAAGACTTTTTTCATTCTTCAACCTTATACCGAATTTCGAGGGATATAGATCCTGTTCAATCATAGACCATATCAAAGATCAAATCATGAAAGTCCTTTTCAAACAACTGTCATTCATGTTCTTTTTAATCTTCCTCTGCCCACTCTTTTGCACATTATAAAATTTCAAACCAAATCTCTTCACAGCCACATTGGGAGGTCTATATTGAACAAGCCTGAGCCCTGAACCATATTAAACTATGTTCATGAAACTAACATTCAACTGGTGCCACTCACAATGGCTCTATTGTAATACCATTGGGAACACAATCATTTAGAGCCTTACCACACATCCATCTCAACATCTATATCTCTACCACTCGCATCTTTTAAATGTGGATCTTCTTGAAAACCCAAATTCCACCCTATTGAGCAAAGTAGGCCCAATCATTGTCCGAAAAAATTTACTTTTCAAATTCTTACATATTTTGAAATTCATAACCATGACCAGAAACTGCATGACCTATTGAAAACGTAAACGCATATAAAGAAGAAAATATAGAATACATCTTACCAACCGAATTCTTGCCATGTTGTAGTAGCTTATCTCAACAAGTTTCTGCAAGCTGAAAACACGGACAGGTGTTTGCTTAAGCTCTTCAGCTGATACACCACAAAGAGCGGTGAAAAGTTCTACAATTGAATCGCTTGGCAATTTTACACTGTTCACAAACACTTGCTCAGCAGGTTTCCCTGCCAACTCCTTCAATGATTGAAGAACAGCATCCCTAGAAATTTGATTAGAACCTTGCAATACTGTTGCTAATATCGATGGGGTTGATGTAATATACTCAAGTCTAGAAACACATTCAAGAACAGCATTCCAAGTGCCCTGTAAGCAATCTGTTTCAAGATCACATAAGCCCAAAAGGGTCCTCAAAGCCTCGACATTTTTGGTTCGCAACTCTTTTGGAGCATGCAAGAATGCCAATCTGCCAAATTACGTCAATAACAGATTAGATCATATGTTATATATATTTATCCTAAACAGTAAGAAGAAAGGAAATTCACTAAAAACTGTACCTAACAAGCGATGTCAAGAAGGCATAACGCATGGTAGCCATCCCTAAAACACGAGTAATATGTATCCCAGATCGAAAACCTTCCATGCACATACTAACCCTTGGTTTGTTATCAACTTCCTCCATTGTAACAGAGAAAGTAGCAAGCAAAGGCCAACCAACAGCTTCAAGCATTGGCCAAACAAGTTCCACCTCGTGAGCTGTATAAAATATACCCCTTTTTCCACCTTGGCTTTTAAAAATTTCCTGAACTCGTTTGATAATAGCGTCACTTTCATTATTAACTTCTGCTGCTGATCTTTTCCTTGGTATTGCTAAATTAAGGATGCTAACAAGTGTGCTTCTCTCTACTGCTTTTGCCCTTTGTTTACTGTCATCTATGTCATTCTTCAGCTTAATCTCTTCCTTGACAATTGAATCATATATTTCTTCCAAAAGTTCCTTCAGGGCATATTCTTCTGCATCATTTAAAGTATTTATCCGAACAAAATCAGCCTTTGACATTTTAGACGTTATTGTTGGGTCATGGGCATCAGTATTCAACATGATGACCGCATATACCAAAACATATGCAGTGTCAGCACTCTTGAACAGTTCTGGATTATCTGCACAAAAGCTGGACACGAATTTACTATGGTCAAGACCACCAATGTGCTTGCGAAATTATCAGAATTAGAAATAATAAAAATAATTCAAACAAAGAAATCAACCGTTCTGCAAATTTCTCAATGATTCGATCTATCTTTTGTGCATCTCCAGGAAGCCTAAACCCTTTGAGAAATTCACGAATTGCCTTATCAAACTTTAGACCAGAAAAATTCATAGAATCAACATATGCATGCATTACAGCGACAGGAAACTCCTCATGTTGACCCCAGTAGTCATCAATCACAGCCTGCAAGTAGTGAATTTCAGTCATCAGTCCCACTCCCACATAATACATAATTTAGCCATACACAACATTAATGTATAGCCATGCAAAATCATCAAATCATGAAGCAACATGGAGCACAAAATTCTTGAAGTGGGTTCAAGACCTATAAATACATTTAGATGCTGGAAAAAGCCTCACCTTGTCCAAACTAGGATTATTCTTCAAAAATTGAGCAACTGAAGTAGGATTTTTCTCAACAAGCATGTTTGATATCAAACATTGCATTCCCTTTGTGGGATTTCGGTTGAACTGCAAGACACAACAATAACCAAAAGAAAATTTTATATAAAAAAATATTAATGTGCCATTCATAAAAATCAGTTGATATAGTAAACTCACAATACTGTCCAACATCACACCAGACTCCAACTTGAAACTTGATAAGTTGGTCATAAATGCTACTCAGGAACTTGCTGAAGATGTACAATCTTAGCATGCCTAGAGACCAATTATGAAGATATTGCTTATGCAGGATATACTTGGAAGAGAATCCTAGGTTATTCAGTAATACATTTGACTGCCATCTTGTATTAGAATTTTATGCTTATGATGATGCCTTCAAAATTTTTATATATATTATGGTTTACAACCAGTAAATGAGCCATATTTTTCTCCTCCGTGAGTTTTAACAAAACCAGCACATCCAACCAAGATAAATGAATTAGAATCTAACAATTTACCTCAGAAACTGCTGTTTCCATTGTAGATTTGTGAGCCTTAGCCTTCTCAAATCGGTTTGGCTCAGCAACCTTGTTTTTCACCTCCTCATCACCCATAGTACCTTCCTTCAAGCCCACTGACTCAATGCCAACATCATGTTTATTTGCTCCTCTATGTGATTTTTCCCACTCAACCAATGACTTTAGTACATTCACAAGGCTCTAACGAGTATACAGAATCCAAGAGGAGAAACATTCAGTATAGAAAAAAAAGTATAATAATGAAAATAAAAGACTCTTGAGGACCAACTCATGGCGTTTAACAAGAATAAAGCAGCTGAAAACTAATACACACCCAAAAAAATAGCAAAATTTCATATGTCAAACAAACAAGGCCAAAGCACCTGAAGTGAGGAGCCTTTAACGGATGCCATTTGCGATGAAACCACAGAATTTGGATCAGCAGCTACTGTTCCTTGAGCAATCTTTGACAGGGCATGCACCTAATTGGCCAATTTACTCAGTAAATGCAATAGAAAATTATTGAATAATAATTATCACCGTTAGCCACAAAACTTTTTGCCATTTGTAGTTTACATGGATCTTAGATTAGGGCCCCTATCCCCAACCTCCTTTTTGGATTAAGGTGGAAGAAAAAAAATAAAGGAGAAAAACTTTTCACCAAAATGAAGATAGTCACTATTACCATGAGTTCAAATAAATTTGGAGCTTCAATGTCACAATCATAGTTCACAAAGATGTCAACAAGCATTTGTGGATTCTTGCAAACTTTCTCAAGCATTCTACAAAGGCAGACATGCAACTAGAGATTAAAATGAAACAATCCAAAACACTGATCGATAGAAAGAATACATCTGATTTCAAAGGCATCTGACTTATCATTTTTCTTGTAGTGCACTAACTTAAAAGATCTTGAAATATAATTGAAGGCCCTTATACAGTTATGAAAAACAACTACGAGAGAAAAATTACCGAAGGGCACTCATTCGTTGATTAAACGGAAAGTCTGTGCTGTCCAGGGGCCTTAATATGACCAACGAAAAAAAGATACCAATCTCACCCTATGGAAAAATTATGTAAAAAATTGTCAAAAGAAAAATTGAGAAATCAAGGATATAGTAGATGGAAGTCGGAAACTTTTTTTTATTAGAAATTCTAAGTAGCAAGCACTGCACCTTGAGGCTTTCTCTAAACCGTAGAAGTAGTACTGCAAATATTCCAGCAGCATACTGATAATAGGAAACAGACGAAAAGAAACCCAATCAATTTTGTTCATCATCCAAGGCATACATTGATAACCTTTGTGCAATAGAATTTCCACGTATATATAAAGTAAAATCTGGGGGAAAAATGAAAATAACAGCTGAAACGGCTGTGAACCTGAAAAACAGCAGGAGATGGGGAGACTGATGCCCTCAAGAGAGCATATGAAAGATATGCTTTGACTGAATCAATAAAGTGGAAATTCTTGGTAAAGGAATGGCTCACACCTTCCAGTAAACTCTGTACTAATTTAGATTAGATTAAGCTCAAAGGCAAGCACAAAAGTTAGTACAGATCCCAAGAGGAAAAGCATCATATAAGCAACACATGCAATATCTGTATATGACTTCTGACTACATGTAGGTTAACTAGTTGTCCAACATTTATCTAGTCATAATTATATCAAGATTAACATTAGAAAGAAAAAATAACCTGTAGAAGTTCAAGGGAAAGAAGTTTTGTCTTTGTGGTAACTTCATCACTATCATCTTTCATGCCCATCTGAATCATAAAGTAGAAAAGGTATATTAACCTTAAAAAGAAATTTTTGCGGCACGCTGAATAAGAATAATGTGAAGGAAACAGACCTTACAGAGAGTACGAAATACAAGCAAAGCATCTCTATGTCCAATACTCAGACTTTCGAGATCAATCCCACTGAATACGCAAAAACCTAGCAACAATTAACAGCAAACCAAACAGATCACAGAGAGGTAACTTCCACAAAGATAGCATCATATCCATACCGTGACATCTTTTTACCATTATCAAGGTGTACAGCTTTATCAAGAATAGCTTCCAATCCCTAAATTACAGATACAAAAAAAATGTGCTTGAGCAATGTGTGCCGGATAAAAAAAGATGAGCTGAGAAAAAACTTAGCTGCATCCAGGTAGCAAGAGATACCTTTATATCAGCGTCAACTGCCAAGTTTTGGAGTTCCGCCACTGATGCAAGAGATGTATCTTTAGCCTGATTAATAGGAAGAGTACTGCTTGAAGATGTTTCACTTTCATCCTTCTCAGCAAATGAAACTTTCTCATGAGAGGAAGAATATTCAACTGAAGTAGAATCTGCACTTGCAGAACTGTCATCATAGGACGTGCGTGGTGCCTGTATAGCACATGAACTAATGGTCAAATACTGAAACCGATTGCTGTAAGAGCATGATAGACAATGTTTTATGAGTTCTCTACAACTAATACCAAGATGCTAGAGAGAAGACACTTACCTATTGCTGGTTCTACTCTCTTTACCCTTACGTTTCTATCTAAATTTCAATACATTCCTAAAAGACTATCGTAATTCTGATGTGATTTATATTTAATAATCCCTATTTTGGCAATAATAGACAACTTATGCATATGAATAAAGAAATCCTGATCAGCTACCAGCACAACGACTCATTCCCCAACACTTCTACCCACACTTCCCATCTACTGTCATAGTTTACAAGGTATAAAGAAACAGTGTGACAAAGAAATTATATATATTTATGGTCCTGAATACAACCTTCTCCTGTCCCTGGTTGCCAGTTCCCAGTTCCCACAATCACTGCTCCCACATACAACTTTAGGGGAATGCTACAAGATGTTATGCAGAAACTGCCAAATGCACTTCCACCAAAAATCCTTATAATCTCTCTTGGTTGAATTATCTTACTCACTCCTACCATTTATTATAATTATAAAGATGTGGTACACATTTCCTGAGTAGGATTTATTAGGCAAGATCTTTAAAATAAAGGATGCCTGGTCAACCAACAATACATCCATACACTCCAATTTCTCTTAATGAGGGTGGATCATAATGTTCACATGGCTTATACCATAGAAATAGTCACCAACAGGATCAACTAGAAATTACTAGAGATGGAAAAATAAGATACCTTGTCAGTCTCCATGCACCTAAATACAATGCTGATCATCTGTGTCAACATTGCCTTTGATGTTGCCTGATTTATTTGGCTCTTACTATATAGAAAAAGCATAAACACTTGTTAACACAAAATTCTTTTGAAAAAAGTTAGAAGGGATTACAACACTCACCTATTCAGAGCAATATTGTAACATATCCTGATTACCCCCAACAAGGGTTCACCATGCACTGCATACCAGTAGATCTATTTAGTTCATTACCATATAAAATAAACAAGTTTTTAGAAGACTATTTTTCAATGTTTAATAAAAATCACAAAAACAACAAAAGGAACAAAGCTTAAATTAACATCAGACACCAACCAGAATATGATATATGTGTATGTCTACAGTTGATGATGATAGTGGAGATTGAGGAAGCTTTACCTCATATTGTCTCCAAACACACTACTTATCAATGTAAATAACAACAAAAAGCCGCCATCACCCATAGTTTTTTACTTCATATTGTCTCTAGACACACTGTTTGACAAATATTAATATCAATATAGGACCACCATCACCAATGTCACATGTATTGAACATTACTGCTTATAAGATACTGCCACAATCACATATGTTCCCCTAGAAGGTGAATAAAGGGAGCCATCAAGTAGCTTGTAACCATACAGATCCCAGAACTACTAGCTATATGTACTCTTATGCAGTGAGATGATTGCTACAACTTCCACCGAATACCCGAAAGGGTGTTGGGGCCATGGATCCTAAACTAGGAGTAAATAAAATCAGCCAACTCTTCTACCTGGTAAAGACTTGAGAAGGAAATTAATCTGGTCTTGTGCTGTTCCATAAAATTATTAGGAGCCCACTTGCACCCAAATGAATAAACAGTAACTTCCCCTTCCCATTCCAAATGTTAAAATTATAACTCTCAGCCAGTCACCATATTAACATGTAATTTTACAAAGATAAAGCTACAGAAATTTTAATCTGAGAAAAATGCTTTCTGAATAAAATCCTACAAAACTTCAAAGAAGAAAACAAGGTATAGACACAGAGAGTTCAAATGTGCTGGGAATTATTGTATAAATGAACTAAAAACTCCCTAATTTGATTGGTAACGCATTGAATTTCCTGACTTAAACAACAAAGGCAGTCAATAGAAGAAATGAAAATGTCCACAACCCTCACTAAGTTAGTCTAAGGTATGGTTTATGTGATGATTTACAGAGGAAGTCATTTTGCTTCATAATTTGCACACACAAAATGGGTTGGAGGATGCAGTGTTCTAAAAAGATAGTCAAAATACGACCTCTATATTTTGTTGAAGCTACTGCTGTAAGGAGAACCTTCAAAACTTGCAAGATTGTACTACATATGCATCAAACATCGTCCAGTTACTTAGAAGTTCTCACAGTTGATCAATTTAAAATAAAATGGTCTAGCCAGAATATATAGACATACCTGTCTAATGATGAATTATCAACACAACTGCATACCATATTGAGAATGTCAGCCAACATTGCACCATTTTTGCCACCATCTAGGCCAGGATCCCCTTCTAAATGATCATAAGCAATAATTTTCTGCAGGAAAGAGAATTGTTGAAGCTGATATCAAGAGAATTTAAATGTAAAACTGACTGCTAACATGTCAAGAGACTAGGAGACATTTATATAAATCAAGACACAAAGAAACATGATGTACAATCTAGCCTTTCAGACCCTATTCTGATAACGAAAAGTTCACAACCATGTCCACACAGTCACTTTGTACATCTATTGATCTTCTCATTTTGATCAGCTTAAATCATGTAATGAAAGCACTTTAAATATTTGACAGGGACCCAAGAAGATACTGCAGGCAGGGTAACAGTAGGGACGGGTCTAAAAACAAAACTAGTTACACTTAATCAAGAGCTCGGAAAACCATAAACACAAAGAATAATAAGTAAGCTCTCTCTAAAATCAACAGGTTAATGAAAATGCATCATGCTCTGCCATAACAAAAACAAAAATTATGCAATATGACCCAAAGCATTATAGCGTCAGATAATGTATACATGAAGGCAGTCAAGAGCCAGCTCAACAAGTCTAGCATTCTTTGTTTCAAACGCCAGCTTCAAAGGCCGTAAAACTAGCTCTAACGCGGCTCCTTCCAACAAATGGCCAGCATTTGATAAAGCAGCTGAAATACTGCCCTGTGAAGGCACCATGTTGCCAGCCTGATCTACTCCCTCTGCCTTTTCAGAAATGGAAGTTGAAGGATCTGATGCAGACTCATCTTTGACAACTTCAGATGAGCCTTCAACAGTACTATACAATAGATTGAGGAAGACAGAAACCATCAGTCAATCAATTTGAGAAGCAAGAAAGCTCATATAAAAAAATATTAAGTTTGATAACTCCTCTACAACATGGATTTTTCCATAACATACATGTGGATCACTCATTCTGAATTTGAATCTAAGAATTGACCAAATATTTTCAGATGTCTTTTATAAATGAGGAATGACTTTCACATTTAATCTGCCCATTAGCAGATTATGCATACCTTTTGTTCTCACCAAGGGCCCAAGCTTCATTCTTTTTGGAATTCAAAGAATTTGCATTATCTGGACATCAAATATGTGGATAAACAAAAAAATGTCACGGGAAATTAAAAGATCATAATTGTTTCGAGAACAATGAGACAACTTCATCCAGGTAACTAGACCACAGTCAACAACAGTCCAATCTAATAATTCATTACTCTAGTCTCTTTACACTAGCCATTTCAATCAGTACCATGTGACAAAAAAGAATGCCTATTTGTTTAAATGAAAATTTTCAGCCCATTTATGCTAGGGAAGGATACTTGATTACAATTTAAAGAACAACATGGACCTGGGAATTATTAAGCCATATAACTGCCTCTCAAAATTAACAGATTGGACTAGGCATATCACCCTACCAGAGTTCTTATCAACTGTTCAAGATTTAGAGCTTTAGATTGGATATTAAAGCCTTCTAACATACTGATTTAAATTTAAGTGATACTCTTCTACTCAAAATCTGCTTTCCAAACCATAGGAAAGTATCACTTCGTTAAGTGATTGATTAAACACTAGAAATTAGACTGCATAAGATGCCTTGAGTGGCAATTTGCAAGGATAGAATGGTTGAAAGGTGAACAACATTGAATTAACCCATAAGGACCTTTAGGAACTTATGGACAAGTGAGAAATGGGCTGACCACCCAGTGGTGCTCATAGTACACAAGTATATACAAATGGCTTCTTGTCCTAGCTCTCTTTATGTTCTTAAATGGAGAAAAATGTAGAGAGTAAGCTTTGGGTTCTCTTCCATTCCCATGCCTCTTTCCAAAACTGGTGTTTCTAAGGCCTAAGGAAGCTGAGGTATATCTAGTACTGAATTTTGTTCAACAACTGATCAGGCCTCAACTCATTTCTACTTCCCTTCTCTCGCTCACGCTGCAGTTTTGTCTCTTTGATGTCCTCACACATTTTTTCTCTTCTCATCAACCTTACATGTGACTCAAATTTCGTCTCATTACTTCTCAACTTGATAATGTAGCCTTTTCACTAAACAAAAATTGCATCTGAAAACCAATTGGACCATTTTTCTAAATGGGTAACAAGTTCGAATTGAAATGGAACTCACATTCTCTGTGTTTTGGACTACAAATTGGACTTGCCCACATTTGCGCCCCTTCCAGTATGTTGGCAGCCCAATCAAGCCTTCGCCAATAGACAATACATATATATCTAAAAGTCGGCAGTTTTATAAACACTAAGCATTACTACCCTATCAACTACTGAGACAATTATTCACACCGAATTCCATAATAGCACTGACCAAATGAAGGGGAAAGCAAAGGAATCACTACCTAGAGTGCACAAATTTGTGGATGCACCAGTTATGATGATTTGGTGTACAAAACTGCTACATTCAACACTTAAAAAGTCGAATTAAGTTCACATGTAGCATCAATGGCACAAAATCAATTATCTGGGAATGCATCAGAGAGACATCATCCGATTCAAACAAACAGCTAATGAAGTAGCAGTAAGCAACATAGGAAGACTACACTAACCTAGGTAAGCCTGAATCGCTCTCTGGAGATCACCATACTTCTTTCCGGCGCACTCCTTGAGCATGGATTCGAACGATCGCACAATGAAGCTCCCCGCAGCGCCCGCCATCGGATCAATCCCCCAAAACAGCCTACTCATCCAGCAAAAGAGCACAATCAAAACCAAAAACGGCAAGACCCATCCCCACCCGCATTCAGAGACTCGAATTGAACGCAACAAGCGCGAAATCAAAATGGGCACCGGAGATCGAGGAAGACGGCCGCTGCCGGGGAGAGGTTGGGTACGGCGAGACCTGATGGCGAGGAGGGGGACTACGAAGGGGCCACGGCCGGAGAAGAACGCAGTTGGAGGGGGCTCGTGCTGCTTCTGACCTTTGGCGGCTTTAACGGCGGATCATGCTCTTGGAGATGTGTGAGTTCGACCGACTCCGCCCTGGTTCGAATTTGTAGTGTACCTAAATTTTATTTCTAACAACAAAAACGAAAACAAATAAACAATAACAATGTACAAATCATTGAACAATTTGGTTAAGATCACAACATGATGAATGATGATGTGATTGTCCACGATGGACTTTTACGAATTTTTTATCTAAAAAAATAGATTATTTTTTATAAAAAAAAAGGGAAAAAAATACAAATTTTCTAAATAAGCTCACTTAAAAATTAAAATAAATTCAACTATATTCGGTTGGCCCGTGGAATAGGCGGCCTGGCCAATCTAGCAACCCAGGGCTGTGATCACCACTGAGGAAAGCTCGACCATTGAGTTAAAGGAAAAATAGTTTTTTTATTTTATTATAAAATTAACCCAATAACTTAATTATTAGTTTTAGTTCTCTCACCACATGTTAATATTAAAATTTTTCTCCATTTTTTAAAGTGCCTTTTAAATATTCTTTTCCATTGTCCTAGTGCATTATTCAATAAATAATGACGCAAATAAAACATATGATTTTTTTATAAAAAGTTGTATTCTTTTGCTCCCAGCATCAAGACGGCAACCATTTTTTCGTTCATATATTTATATTTCATTCAAATAAATCATAGTTAATGTCATAATGTCATAGCCCCTTGAGAATCTATTCCTCCGAGTTAAATTTGTATAGACATTACCGAAAAACTACAAAGGTAAGAAGAATGACATTAGCTTGGAAACTCATTTTTCACAGCTATTGGATGATATTTTCTCAATCGAATTTCACATATTTCTGTTGTTATATATACGTTAATGAGTCTTATCACCCCCCCCCCCCAAAAAACAAGGGCTGAAGGTGCTTTCCTTGGAAGGCAACATTGCCTTTATTCTAATCGCCTTTCCAGACAAGTTCTATTTAGCTCATTTTGGAATTGAACAATTACAGGCTAATATGTTCCAACTCGTCTTGATTCGAGGCTCTGTATTTTGTACAAAACTGCACTTGAAAACGCTTCCCATGTAACAAAAAAAACGGTGGCAATTAATCAAATTGGTGCTTGATAAGAAGCCCTCTGAAGAATCCAAAGAGTTATTCTAAACCAAGAAGAATAAAGGCAAATTCCAGACTTGTCTTCCCTGTAAACAAACAGCTACGTGAATTGTTGCAGTAAAGATGTTCAACGACCAACATATTCCTCTTTTTGTATAAAAAAATCCGAGAAAAATCGTAAAAAATTCAAAAAGTATCATCAAATATAATGAAATTATTATTCGAAAACACACCTTAAAACTTTTAAAAATGCCATCAAAATTCAAGAAATTATCGAAAATAATATTTTACCTTTCAATCGTGAAAGGACATCCGTCATAGCACGGAAATTTCAAAACATATCAGCGATGATGAGTCTACTCCTAACTCACCCGCCAAAGAGCAGCAGATCAAATTAACATGTCCAAATAAATACAATTCAATTGATTGATTAATCTTTTTATGAAATATTGTCCAAATAAATACAAAGATTTTGATTTTTTTAAAAAAGCAACATAGCTCTCTTTGTTTTGACATCTCATTTTTGTGACAAAGAAAATGCAAGATCTACAAGGTAATTGATTTTCCAATGTTTTCATCTTTCTTCAGCCTTTGATAGTATTGTAGTTTTGGTGGTTGTGAGGTTACATTTTTCTTCAGCATTAAAAAAGAAACTAGCTATTAGTTTTCTGCTTAAACTTTGTTAGGTGCTGGGAGTTCAAAATTTTGATCCTTGCTCCAGGTTTAAGGTACTTAAACACCAATTCTATGAATGGGTTTTCTTTGTTGCAAGTCATTGTTATCTTTGGTGTTTGATTGTTTGTGAATTATTACACAAGGAAAATGTTAATGCTTATGTTTGTTAAATTGAATCAGTTGACCAGCTGCAAATTGTTACTTATCAATTATGTGGTACCTGGTCTCTCTTCATGCAGCTAGTTTTATTGTATTTTTTTAACTCACCGCTGCTGGTAGGATGGCATTATGATTGACATCCTTGACGTACTCATTACGTGATATGTAATTTGCAAATGACATCAAAAAATGTAAAAGGAATATTATGTAAACCTTGGATGTGTGCCCATTTTTATTGAGATTGAACTTAAATTTATCAAGTCCTCTTATTCTGTGGTTTTTGTTCTTTCCATGCGGTCAATGTCCTGCAAGATCACAGCCAGGCAAAAAACTGCAAGTCCGTATATATTTGTCTTACTTATTTACGTTATTTTTGATGATGTATCACATTTTCATTGAAAACTAGATTTTCTAAGGTACTCTCCTTGTGTTATAGATGTTAAGTTGGATTCATATTCAATGATAGAACATTTAATATTTTTGGGCTAATGCATATATACCCTAAACTTCACGATAATCCCTGATTAAATAATTACAAAACTGCAAATTCCCAAAAATAGCAAAGCACGATAATAATCTTTACTTAGGATGCTCCTGCATCGGGGAGTTTGCAGCAAGAAGGGCAGTAACACTTGCCACTTTATTTTTTATTTCTTAAATGTCATCAAATCTTAATGTGTTGGTAATCTGTTTTATTACATTAAAAAAATGTTTCTGCGATAGGGTGCGGATGAATGGTGTCCTTTTCTCTTATTTTCTGATCCTATATTGACTTGTGGATGTTTGAGTCATGTTGTTTGGTGAATTCTGTAAATTCTCTTACGTGATTTGAAGTCCCATGTTTTGCAGGTCCTCCTGGATCTGGAAAGGGTACCCAATCACCTATCGTTAAGAACGAGTACAGCTTGTGCCACCTGACCACTGGTGACAAGCTAAGAGCCGCAGTTGCAGCAAAGACACCTCTGGGGCTGAAAGCAAAAGAGGCCATGGATAATGTAATTACAATTCTCATCTGAACAAGATTAAATATTTTAAGATGGTTTTCCTCCTTACGTGTTGCACTCTGACCTATTTTTTACTTTCAACCGTAAAATATTTCTGTTATGTCACAGGAATGCTGGACATATATCATGTTTCATGGTCTAGAAAAATTGAGGGACAAATGTTCGCATTTTTTGCTATGCTAATGATAGATCTGATTCTTCTGGTTGAAATTTAAATGTGCTAGTTTCCTTGTTTTTGGCTTATATGTTTCTTGGATGCAGCTGGATGAGATGCTTGAGAAGCGGGGGACTAAAATCAATGAAGTGCCTAATTTTGGGATTGATGATTCTATTTTGGAGAGAGAATTACTGATCGATGGATCCACCCTGCAAGTGCTCGAAGATATCATTCAAAATTTGCACCACCAAAGTTTCCCGGTGTTGATGATGTAAGTTGAGAATCAAAAGAATGTAAGTAAGTTAGTACCCACCAAGGCTTTTAAAGTGGTAGGTGTTTTGTGTAGTTGTGGAAGCGGGTAATTATCCTTGGAAGGTACAAAATCATTTTGATACGAGAAAAGCTTTTTTACTCTAATCAACAATTATTATTTTAATATTTTTAGCATTCAATAAATTATGAACATGATTAAGAATCGGGCCTTTTAATGTTTGCAATTTATTTGTGTTGGGTTTATCCCACGTCATATTTTGAGGTGACCAATAACTTATAGATAGGTTAATGATAATGTCTTATTCTTTAAGCCAATTTTTAGATAAAGAGAAATCCGTTGCACTTATTCAAGTCCTTTTTGGGGGCAAAAGAAATCAATAATTTGTCACAGGGTCACGGGAGAGCCCTTGATGCCCTTGATTCAGCGCAAAGATGATACAGCCGAAGTACACAAATGAAGGCTGGAGGCATTCCACCGGCAAACAGAACCTGTACGTCTTTCCTACTTCATTATTATTTTTCTTTTGTGGTGACAGTATTCTTAGGCATTATATGGTAAATGCTAAAGCCAGACTTTCTTGATTATTGGTTTCAACCATTGTTTCTGCTGTCCTCGTTGAATTTACATCATGGAATTTTGATGGCCAAGAATTAACAGCAATTGTTTGTACCTTCAACGTGGGTTGCTTTTTTGTTCATGTTGAGAAAATTTTGCCTCTTGAAGTGATAAACAAATATAGCTGGAGTTTCATTACTCAAGTTGTTTTCAATGATATTGTGTGCCCTTTTTTTCTGACTTTGATTAAATGAACTTGTTTGTTTTTGATTGGGTGTTTCGTGTATGCTTTAAGATGCCTGTGAAAAGAATCAGGTAAAGATTTAAGAAATGAAAATGGCATAGTGTGTAATCATCTTTCCTTTATGTACTTTTGTGCGGTTTGATATTTGTTATGATCAACACTATGAAGTTCTTTACGGAGCTTAGAAGTTAGATTAATAACATATTTTGCTTGTCTTTTAGCTCTTGAGAAATATTCTTTGCAGGTGTAAGCATTCGGTTTGGTCCCAACTGACCGAACCTAATTAGCCGAACCACACTTGGCAATTGGATTTCAACACCGAAAGCAAACCGAATAATTGAACCAAACTGAAATGAAATATTTCAATTAGTTAAGAGAATAGCTGAAATCAATAATAATTTATTTTTAAAAAAATTTATTTAATTTGTAATCAAAACTATATTATTATTTTAGTGAAAATATTCATTCGGTAGACAATTCTAAATATATATCATATTAAACAAATAAAAATTTAGCATAAAATTATTATAATTTTATAATAATTAATATAAAATATAGATTTTATAATATTTTTTTTAAAAAATGGTTATTTTGTGTCCTATGGCATATGGCAGTAAATTCCTATTCAAATACTCACACCTCCGGAAGGATACGGAGCATTCTTAAGAGAATAAAAATGGTGATATGCAAAAGTACATCAAGCATTATGAAAAACACCACGACAGTTGTATTAACTGTCAATCTACAAACATTCCGTGCTGCAAATATTGCAATGTTGATCAAACAATAATGAAATTCGCGAATTGCATCTTCCCTTGATAAGGCGTACAGAGAATTTAAAGATGCTCGTATGACGGTCTCTATACTGCCATGTTCATAACAAAATTTGGTAAATGAGCCCTTGGTGTTAATACAGCTGCACATACAACAGAAAATAAATTGTAGCTGAACTCCACTTCCTGGTTTATGCAACTCAAAATTAAGGAATCAGTGGCGTCAATTGCAGAAGAAGGAAAGGAATTCCCATTCGAAAAATACAGATTCGACTCTCAACATACAGAATGGCAACCTTGTCGTTCCTAGCTTCTTTCCATCACCTTCTTTCTTATCTCATGTGCTGTATTAAAGATGCCCATTGTGGGTTTGTTGCAAACATAACACTTCTTGTTGCGTGAATTGTGCTGAACAAGATAATCAAAACACAACATAACGAGCAAATTAATAGAATGATGAAAGTATAGAATGGATCACAGACAAAATCTACTCACACAACAAAATGGCAAAATCAATTTAGAAACCAAAAGATAAGCAATGACGGGCACAAGTCATCTTAGTAAAATCCAAAACCCTTGTAAACAAGCCAACTATAACAAAAATTAGCATCCTCAAGGAAAAGTATTTCTACGCTTTCAAATGAGTGCACTTTATATATGCGAATCTTCCATGTGTAAACTATGACTAGAATAACATTCTGTCCACTTTGTATAAGTAGATATTACAGGTGTCAACCAAAACCTAGATAACATTATCCTGGGCATTTTCAGTAAGTAGATCATACAGTTGTGGGCCAAACCCGGTTAAAGATACTATATCAAACCTAAGTTCTAGCAGAAAGTGATCTCATATTGACATCAGATACATTTGGTCAGAAATCATTCGAGCCAAAGAGCAATGGGAATATAGGCTTCATCTAAAATATTTTGAGATCCTCTCTTTCTTTTCATGCCCAATTGCTAACAGGATGATTCATTAACAGGGTATTCCTAAATCTCTTTTCTAATATTAGGCCACTTAGTTCCCTTAAGGTTCACCTAGTTAAAGTCCATTATGCACTTGTGCTATTGACTCCAAACATCATTTTTTATCGGTACTTCAAATATTAACATAAATATATAAGTGATTTATGAAGTATTCAGAATCAGATTAAAGGAAAAAGCAAACAACTTTGCTGACAAGTTAGTGCCTAAGGATGGACACAGACTATTGCATTTACAATAGGGAAAGAAAAGAATGTGTGCCTCTGAACAAAAAATAAGATGAACTGATCCACAGACGCAAATGAGACACAAAAATTGAGTGAGAAAGATACCTGGAGTGCGCAACTCTCACAGAAATAATGCTTACACTTGGTCACCACAGGATTTTTCTCAAGCGTAAAAGGTTCCCGACATATAAAACAAGCAAACGGCAGTGAATCCTCATCCTCATCACTGGCCTCTTCAACATCAGAATCATCAATCAATCCCATAGCCATCTTCTTCTTCCGCTCCTTTTCTGCGTCCTCCCATTCCTTCTCCAACTGCCAACCACTCTTATAATCCCCTCTATCATGCATAAACTTGCAGGAATCACCATACCCACAATAACCAGTTTCCTTATAGTCCTTGCAAATATCCGGCTGGTAATCAAACCTCATCGAAGTCCTGATATGTGCCGATGCCCTAAGGGGACCATGAGCTCCGCCAGCCTTCTCACTAGCAACTGTCTGCTCCCTCCTAAACCCAGCTTTGTAATCAGTATACCCATGAATCCCTCTATAAACCTTGTCGTCAGATTTTACATCTCCCTTCAAATTTTCCTGAGCTTGCTTCAGAGTCCTTTCTCTGATAGAACGGGCATCCCTATCAAATGCAGTCTCAGTCTCAAGACTAGCCGTGGCGCGGTTGTCGCTTTGGACTTGAATTTCTTTGGAGGATTCGAAGTGGAAGGCTGTCTCCACCTCTACCGACTCAACTTTCTTTGAGGACGAGCTACCAGACGAGAAGTGGAGCTTGTTGTCAGTTCTTGGGGGCTTCTTCTTTCTCTGGATAGCAGATACAGCAGCTTCCTCCTGGCCATCGTCATCATCTTCTTCTTCTTCAGAGGTTCGTTTTCGAATGTTCTTGTTCCTTTGGGGCTTTCGGAAAAAATTGCACACTGATCCACATAAACATCCAAAAAACATTCAAAATGGTCCAAATATATCAGTAGAGACAATCAAAATCTCCAAATACTTATCAATAAACAATAATCAAACTCTCTATAACTAATTATGAATAACCAAAGAATCAAAATCTCCTAGTAACTATCAATAAACAATCATAATCAACACGTTATCAGTAAACAATCAAAATGACAAATAATTACAGAAAACAATCAAAACCGACAAGTAATTATCAATAAAAAATAAAAAATAAAAATTAATTATCAGTAAAAAAGGAAAGAATCATAACCTCCAAATAATTCCCAGCAGACAATCATAACGACCAAAAAATATAGAAATCAATCAATATCGTAACAAGAAACTATCAGTGAGAACAATAAAAAATCATGCCAACAATCACAACCTCCAAACAATTATCAATAACCAATAAAAAATCAACAAGTAACTATGTCAGTAAACAATCACAGCCTACAACAAATTATCAGTAACCAATCAAAACATGCTAGCATGTATCAGTAACCAATCAAACCCTCCAAGTAATACACTCTTGAGAAGAAGAAAGCTTACCAGGAGGGGAGTGTTCTGAAGAATCCGCCATCAATCCGGGGAACAAAAACCTGGTTTTTTTTTAAAATGATTTCAGAATTCGGCCGAGCAACACGAAAGAACAGACCTGCCGCGGGCTGTGGAGATGCCGGCCGGCCAGCCGGCTCGAAGAGCTGTGACTTTTGGGAGGTGCTGGGAATGTCGGAGGCGGCGGCGGCCGAGGGAGCGACGCCGGCGGCCGCGGCGGCGGCTACGAAGGAAGCGAGGGGGTAATGGGTTAATAGTAACTGCGGCCCATATGGAAAGCCCATAAGAGATAAGAGAAAGAGGATGACCGGTGGGGCCTATTTAGAATTCCACGAAATTATGGAAGGCCTCGGTTCGAATATAACATATCTAAAAATCTAATCCCGAATCTGGTTCAAATCCGAATATTATATTTATTTTTTTCTGCCCTATCGTATCCAACCTGAATATGCATAACCCCAATGCAACCCAATTAAATAAAATAATATAGATAATATAAAAAGTTCATATAAAAATAAGTTAAGAATAAAACAAATATCATTTTTAATTTTTTTAAATATAATTGTTTGCTCATATTGATTTTCCGGAATTTGAACTTATCCATTCATGTTGGTAATTTTTGATTTTATAGAATTCAAATTTATTCATTCATGTTGATAAGTTTTGAGCCCAGGAAAAATATTTGTGGTGTTCCACAACTTTTAGAGGAGATTTATGAAAGGTATTTGCTATTCCAAAAATTACATGAGGAAATTTATGAAAGAAGTTAGATATTAACTTAGGAATTCAAGTTGATTCCTAAAGCACTACGTAAAAATTTATCTGTTATTTTTTACTTATGATATTTTATTTTTATCACATTGTTTTTTTGTGTCATAAGGGTACCTTAGTCCACAAAACCTTTTAACTCGACTCAAAGACCCTATTCGTGTAGGTGGATTTCCCGTACACGAACAATAATTTTATAAAATATCACCTATTCGGATCAGATCTGGGATCATCCCAAATCAATATATGATCCAGATATATTATATTTCTAAAAAGTATGAACCCAAATCCGATCCGAAACTATTTGAAATTATTATTATTATTATTATTATTAGCTTTTATGGGGCTTTGGTCAGTTCTCACTCACAACACTTTATGAATCCGTAAATATCTAATTTAGGGTTTTATTATTGTTATTTGTTATAAAAACATAGTACTTATACTCAAATTAGAGATCTAGAATTTTTATTTATTGTTTGAAAATTTTAGAATATTATGTTCTTGTACAAAATCTCCAAAATTTATGAACCCATTTGAATATTCAAATCTTAATCAAATTAATTTTTTTTACTTATTAACACCTACTTAATTAAGTTTTTTTAACTAGATCATATTTTCCCTATGATTTTCAATATTTTTATATAATCATTTTATACTAAATTTGTAACTAATGTGAATAATAATTAAGTAAAAAATGCACCATTTCAAGTGGAATAAATATATATCGGACTCAACCTCAAATTGTCCTAACTCCTGTTTCCGTAGATGTTCTTCGTTCCATCAGGGACATGACCATCACTAAACCCACAAAAATTCTTCTAATATACATGACAGATGCAATCAACCACAGTTCTATCGTTTGTTTGATTCGAAGTGCATTCCATCACAACAAAATCTTTGTATTAAGTTATGACCTTTAGATTATTGGCAGTTGAATAAATAAATTGGTCTACTGCCAAACATAGATCAACAAAAGGTGCTGGGCAATCCTTCAGAGAGAGCTTCTATGAAGGCATCTGAAGCATTGCTTCCAACACTGCCTGCTTTGTTGGAAGTGCAGGAATTGCTCCTCTTTCTGTCACCGTTATAGCTCCACAAGCATTCGCAAACTTGAGAGCTTCCCTTAACTGTTCTTCATTCTGGTAATTCACCAACATAGAAGGAGAACATAATCAATCACAACTGTGTTAACCGAATTAAACACACTATCAGAAAACCAAAAAGATCAACAGCACAAAACAAGTGTTTTCCATGTGTAGTCTATGTGGTGATTAATTTCCATGCATATAAGAGCTATCATGCCAAATACCTGCAGCAAAGAGACATCTGCCGCTAACTGTGACAGTACGCCTGCAACAAATGCATCTCCAGCTCCGGTAGTGTCAATGGCGTCCACCTTTAGTCCACTTACTCTCCCACTAAAATCCTGCCATATTGAGCACTTTACTGACTGTACTTTGGTTGCTCAAATAGAGCAGAAAGTGGTAATGCAAATTCAACAAACACCACAATCTTTCTTAATAAAATGGAACAGCCAAATCAGTTTTCAAATCGTCTCCTAAAGGGCAACCACCTTACAATGTTCATGACTTGAGCATTAATTAATAGTAATTATTTATGTCTGCTTCATGAAATAATCATGTATCTTGTACATAAAGCCCATTGAGCACAAGTTTTTGTTTTCAAGTTTGTTGTGCATAAAATTAATCTTGGAGAACACAGTTTTTTCTGACATTCATGGTTAAAGAGTTTACTGTTTGAAAGACAGAAAACGACTCAAAATCTCCAGGAGCAGACAAAAACCAAGACAGAAAACGACCCAAAATTCCCGGGAGCTTACTGAAACCAAGACATAAAATGACCCGAAATCTCCAGGAGCTTACTCAAACCAAGGCAATTTTGAGCACATCAGTCACTGGCATAGTAAGTATTTCCAGTATCAATTATTTGAGATCAGATGGACGAAAAAGTAGTCACTGGCTCCATAAGATAAAGGACTTCATAGCTCTTTTTCAGGTCAAATTTTCATAAAAATGACCAGCTTGAAATAAAATAGATGTGCAGGATTTCTTGGCTGAATAACATTGACATAATCCTCTTTATGCCACGGCCCACGTGAAATTTTAATGGTGCAGGTGTGTTCACTCAACAAAAGCTACATACCCCATTTGAACCAGGACATTGGTTGTGATATGATGTTAGTTACCAACTTTTCATATAATAAAACTAACTGTTATGAAAATATTACTTATGAAGAGATTTACATGAAGCGAGCTAATAAAAACCAGACACATGCACTTCATGTAGTGCAACAACTTCTTTTATTCAATTTTCATTACATTGTCTAAGTTTGAAACTAAATAGTAAGAAGTTTCATGTAATAACACAACTAGGCCTGTTCAACATTTCCCAAACTTAACACGTGGTTCTCACCTTTGAATAATACCTACAACCATCTGGGCCCTCCGTCACCAGAAGCAATTTGAGATTTGGATGAAAAAGTTTGCGGACAACTGCATCATCATAAGGATCTTCTCCTTTGGTCAAAAAAGATATTTCTTCTTCACTTACCTGTGCCAAAAAAATAAAAAACTCAAAGTAACAAAGGTTTCTTTCAAGGGTTGTATATGTTTCTTACAAATAGGTGCTTATTCTCTATGCCACTTTCATACCTTTATAATGTCAGCAGTATCCCAGATACTCAAGATTCCCTCTCTAGCACTGTCTGCAGAAGGCCACAGTGGAAGTCTAAGATTAGGATCATAAGATAAAATAACACCAGCGTCCTTTGCGGCTTTAGCTGCAGTAACATGGGCTGTCTTGCAAGGCTCAGTGATAAGACTGATAGAACCACAGTGGAAAATTTTAGCCTGGGAAAGTATTGCATCAGTTATGAATAGGAGAACTGAAAGAACAAGCTCAAAGATTTTATAAAGTAAAACATTTACTTTAGTGATAAGGTCCATATCAAGCTCAGACTCTTCCAACAACATGTCAGCACTTGGATTTCTGTAAAACATGAATTCCCTCTCTCCATTAGTTTTCAAAGTTACAAATGCCAAGGCAGTCCGGGCCCCAGGATCAAATCTCATTCCCTTGCTGTTTACGTTGTTTTCTTTCAGGATTTCAGCGAGCATGTATCCAAATTCATCTTCCCCAACCTACTTTACAAGTTAATGGATGTTAGAAAGATAAGCACACATGACTCATGTTAAAGGAACATAGTGAAAAAAGCTAAATCAAACTCATAAACGAGAAGCAAGCAGAAAGTTGGCATTTGTTTAATATACACAGGGAAACCTCTATCCTCAAAGCAGGGTAAATATATATATATAGATATATATATATATATATAAAAGAGAACCTCTAACTCTTGCACCAACACTTTCAGACAAAAAGTTTCAGTAAATAAAAACTCATGCATCGCAAACCACAAAAAGTAACATGTAAATCAGTCACCTTGATAAGTTTTTATAATTAATCAGGTAGTCCTTATTGCAATCAAGTAAGGTAATTGCGTACCCTTGATTTATGAAAAGCTCATGGAGTAGTGTTTAAGACTCAAAATCACGCAACATGAAATGATGAAACTAGGAAGAGTAATGTTAGGGTTGATACTTTTCCAATAAAAGCAGATGAACCACCAAGCCGAGCTATACCAACAGCAACATTGGCAGGTGCACCACCTGGAGCCTTCTTAAAAGCAGGTGCTTCAGCTAATGATAAGCCATTAGTAATAGGGACAAAATCAATCAGCATTTCACCAAAGCACACAACTTGCGGGTCCCTGGAGCTGCTGCTGTTCAAAGAGGCTTTCACACTGCCTGGATTTCAAAGCAAAAAAGTTAGAAAGTAGAAAATATAGAGAAAAAAATAAAAAAATACAAAGGATTAGTTCTCCTTGGCAAGCTGTTGCCCAAAAATGGGCTTGTTTCAAAGTAGAAGATTGATGTAAGCAATGACAGTTTGTTAACTGATATTAGCAATTGCAGCTAGTAATTAGTATAACATGTTCCACTACCAGAGTATGGAAATTGACCATGTGATAAACCTCAACTACTATATCGTGTGAGCTATATGGTGTGCACCATAAAAGAACAAATATACTATTTCGTCAATTTACATCAGAACTAAAATCCTACCAATAAATAAGCTCGCAAATTCAAAGTAGTTGTCAGCCACCAATTGCCAGAAATATGGCACGCTACAAAACTGATCTAGATGCATAGTTTGACAATGTATTTGTTGGTCGTGTCAAATACATAAGAAATTTTGAGGAGTTCGATATAATGCCAGATTAGTAATTAGTATAACATGATCCAGTACTAGAGAGTGAAAAATGTCCGTGTGATAAACTCCACCACTATGATATAATAGTATGCACCTCCAAAGAACAAATGCTACCCTTTTGTCAGTTTATCTCAGATCTCAAACGTTACCAGCCAAATAGAAAGTTAATGCTTCCCCACACCGCATTCTTTCATGAACAAACCAGCCAGCCAAACAATGTCATAACTCAAAAAAAAAAAACACAGCACACACACACCACAGAATTGGGAGTGAAACATCCCTACCTCGAACGCGCACCGATTCTGCACTTCTTCTCTTCGAAACCAGAGCATGCTGCGGCGGCTGCCTCGCTGCCAAGCTCCCACTGAAGCAGAGGGCAGTGGCAGGGCACAGAGCCATGGATCGACCTCACCCGCCAAAATTCAAAACACACACACAAAAATAAAAATAAAACCCAAAAAACGATCGAAATTGTGTACAGTTTTTCCTCTTAACGGAAGACCTCGACCGGCATGCTTGAGTCAGTGGAGGCCGATCGAAAAGACGGCGTGAGAGGTCAAAGAGAAAGAAAGCGGAGGAAGATCAACGATCGGAGGCACGGTGGTGAATTGGTGCAAAGGTGAGATCTTTGGTGGTGGGTGGAATGAAAGAGTTGAGTGGGGGAAGGGAGGCCTAGGAGCGGAGAGAGCGAGGTGGGAGCTGCACTGCTCTTGCTCTGTTTGCTCTGTTCTTGGACTGTAGCATCTTAGGCCGGGACAAATGCACTCTTCCTCTCTGTCTATTGGATAATACTTTAGCCAAAATATCATAAATAACCGTGTTATAAAATTTTATACCCAAAAATTTAAACTCCTATAAAATATAACCACATCTCATATATTTATTTTAGATAGTCAAATCTCCTGTTTTTATTTCTTGTATGGTCAATTTTTACATTTTAAATATATTTGATTTATAAAATTTTATTTTAGTAACATAAACACCATTAATTTAACTTCAAATTTTTTTAAACATATTTTTTCTTATATTGTATATGACGAATAATATTTACATTTTTTTTAAAAAAATACTTCAAATTTAAAATATATTAGTTTAAATAAAAGTTTTAATTTCTGATAAAATATAATAGGTTCAGATTAAAATTTCAAACACACAAAAATATATATATATTTTTTATTTTTGGAATGTTGATTGATTAAATTTCAAATAAAATCTAAAATTTTATATTTTGACTTGTAGCTAAAAAAATATATAATTTTAGAATCCATTCATCATATTATTTTGATATATAAAATAAGTAAAGGTTATAATTTTTATTTATTATCATCGTTGTTTTGAATAAGAATGAGATTTTTATACGTACTTTTATTATTGAACTGGAAAAAATAATTAGATTTGATAATAATTGATACGAAAGTTTAACAAATGCCTGTGTGATAATGTCATCAATTTTAGGAGGATATAAAGTAATATGTTGTGTTGACTTGCTCATGTACATTAGATTATGATCGTCAATTTTTTTTCCTTTGTGTCTGTTACACTTCACAGGTATCTCCCTTTGAAGCAACTGCAATGTGCAGGTATAAACCTGCATAAAGCTCAAATAATTAGATCATCATGCAGACTTGTGGTTTGTGCTCGTTTTTTGTTCTTATTTTTCTGTAGGTTACTGGTTGATTCCCACTTGGCTTGCAGCTTGGTTCCCTGCCATTAGTATATGGGTGCCATGAACTTCTTATTAAAGTTGGAGGGTTTGAGCAAACTACGTTTGATGCAAAAGATTTGAATGGTTATTATTAAAATAAATATTTAATGGTTTTATTTATTAATAGCTTAAACTTTTGAGATAAGTAAATGCACCATCTAAAATTAGCATGGTATTAGAGTTAAAAGACATTTAAAATTAACATGGTATTTCGAATGCTCTTGGCAATATTTGTTAGGAAAATACAATATTTGTCAATAACATGGTATTAGAGCTAAAAGACCGAAGTTCGAATCCTGTTGGCAATATTTATTAAGAAAAGATAATATTTGTCCTAAAGTAACATGGTACTAGAGCTAAAAGATTGATGTTCGAATCTTATTGGCAATATTTGTTAGGAAAAGATAATATTTGTCCTAAAATAATATTGTTTTAGAGCCGAAAGATTAAAGTTCGAATCCTATTGACAATATTTATTAGAAAAAATATTAATTTATCTTATATTGTATTTGATATACTATTTGTCAAATGTTTATTTACATGCTAAGCTTTAAAAATTATACCTGAGTGAGTGCTGAAATGAATATTTAATAATTTTATTTCTTAACAACTAGAGCTTTTAGCACAAATAGTTACATTGAGAATGCCAAATGATCGTAGTTTTGACAATTTGTATTAGTTTCCAACATGAATAACTAGAAACTATTGAAGGAGTCACATGTACCAGTTGGAATTAGATAATGGAAGGCTTGATAAATACCCCACGGAGGGAGGTACCTGGTTGCGGCACTCTTGCTCATCCCATGTTACGCCTTATTTGCTCTTACTAGGAAGATGAGGTGACATATCCATATTACAGGTGAAGGGACTTGTGTTAAAATGTTACAGTAATCTATGATTCTGTTAAGATGAAGTTGACTTCACACACTTAGTATTGTCACAAGCTTCTTTGAGAGCACTATGATGAATTCACCTCATAAGCTCGAGAAAAGAAGTACAAAGTGTGAATATGTGTAATTGTATTAATGATATGT
>JAURVB010012020.1:0-75973 GCA_033002965.1 Piper betle | reverse complement strand
CATGGCCGGGCCTGGTCGGGGTGGCAGGGCGATGCCGTGGCCGGGCTGGGCGACGTCGATCGACGGCCAGGCGACGTCGGCTGTGGCGGCGGTGGCGCGCGAACAGGGGCGGCGCGGCGGCTAGGTTTGGGCGTGGGGGAGGAAAGGTCGGGAGTGGAGAAGAGATGGTTGGGTGGCAAACTTGTAATTAAGACTTTACTTGTCTTCAGCTCGAGTCAAGTATAATAACTAGGTCGTATTAAATCCTAAAAAAATTCATAAAAATCGGGAAAAATCCCGTAAAATCAAACAACATAAAAAAATCATAATGATATGCTTTAGAACTATCAACCCACCCAAAATGCCCGTAACGCGTCTTAATGCGGATAACGGCCCAAAACTAATTCTACGATCTACTATATATAAAAATAATAAAAAAAATAACTGGCATACTCTCATATATCTGATAACTCATTCTGTTCTGCTGTGTTTATGACGTTATCATCATATACTTGGGTACGCATGACCCTCATAGCTCATACACGCGATTGGCATCGGCTCGGTACACGTATCCTGAAACTGACTCAACACGAAAAAAATAACGGTCGACCCGACCGGTTCTGAATATAAAACCCTAACTCGAATCGTAGGTTTTACAACCATAGCCGTCCAAGGATAGTTGGAGCTTTGCTATCGAAGGTTCCCCCTCTCCACTTGCTCTCTCACTTTCTCCTTGTCCTAAATCCCTATCTCTCCCGGGTTCCATCTATATTTTTGTTTCATCATAAAATTAAGATCTGGTGGTATTTGGGTTATCATCCCATTGATTATTTTGCTTGTGGTTGTTAGTTGGCATGCGTGATTTTTGTGGGGGTTACTAGTGGTCGTCAGATCCCATATATGAGGTTTATTCTAAATTTTTAAATGTTGGGATTCCGGTAGATCAGTGGTCGATATTCTTCACTTTCAAATTCGGGTGCAACACATGTAAATCTTGGATTTTGGGCGATTATTAATTAGAAATAGTGATTCTAAATGTATGTGATAGCCAATTGCAAGCTTGCATTTTGGGTATAACATTGAACCATATGATTAACCTGCCCACCATTTTTTTACTTTGATTTTTTTGGAAAAGATGTGTAAATTTGGGATTTATTTTGTTCTGTTGTACGTATTTCAATGTAGAGTTTATTTTGATTCATAAAGTGTTAAAATAGAAGTTTGAATTGTCTGTAGTCTGATTGCAACAAGTAGATGCGAATGAATGAGCTTGTATTTCAATGGACGGATCTATTTGAAAATCTAACTTCAAGACAACTAACTCTTGGTCTGAACTGGCCATAAAGCTATCAGAAATTATGTTTTTTCATAGATATTAGGTAGATGTAGCCAAGTACGATAACAATTTTGGTTACAAAATTTCATATACAGTAGCTGCAAAGTTGAGCTTGTTTGTACGTTTTGCTATTGATTGAATATATCTATCCATTCTCAATAAAATGCGAGTGGTTTATTTGCTTTTGCACGAAAATGTGAAAGGATTTAATGGACGATAATTTGATTTACTTGGTGGAATGTTGGACACTCTTCTTCACTTTCTCTGTTTAGTCTCTCTTTGATATGCCCATTTTTAATTAGGTAGTAATTGGAAGTTACATGTGTGTTGTTCAATGTGAATCAAGGTCTTCTTTGTCTGGCTAAATTATGTTCATAGTATCATTTTTAGAATAGATAATGAACCTTTTAAGGTAGTTTCTTCCTGATTTTACATTGCAATCATATTTACATAATTTTCATTTTCAGTCGTGTTTAAAATTTGTTGGAAATTATGTGACATACGGAATCAGGCATTGTTTATTCTTTCTAAGGCATTGTTTTTATACTGCCATTTTTTTTTTTTTTGTATTTTTGTTGTTTTTGCTAACTTGTGATCCATTTGTGTCCGTCCGGTCAATTATTTTAGATTGGCCATTGGGTGCTACCGGCTATGGCTACGTCAATTATTCAAGAAAAGAGGCTCGAGAGAATTGCATATGAGCAACAATAACATATTGATAGAAGTTCGTAACAAGTAAACAACGTCGGCTTGGGAAAATTTTTTAAAATGAGATAACAATGCAAATGTGTATTTTTCAATTGCGGGGGAAATTGTCGTGTTTGTAATAATTTGTATTTGTCCTATAGAGTGGATTAAATTAGAACTCAAAAAGTTTTAGTAGCAGTGAACTTTGTTATTTTTTTGACTTAAACCTTTGGTAACGAATTTGATATCATTTCAATTTTATATGATAATTATATGAAAATTTTGTTTTATCTTTCTGCTCTTTGGGTGGTACTTTAGGATTTGTTTTATTGTTTTGTTAGGTTATTTATATTTTGCTTCATAAGTGCTCACATAGATCTAAGTTTCTTTT
This sequence comes from Piper betle, assembly GCA_033002965.1. Taxonomy (NCBI): domain Eukaryota; kingdom Viridiplantae; phylum Streptophyta; class Magnoliopsida; order Piperales; family Piperaceae; genus Piper; species Piper betle. The sequence continues at coordinate 73,580 of JAURVB010012020.1, read as the reverse complement.
CAAATTATTGAGATATAATTATGTTTGCTAAGAGTTTTCTTTTCCTTATTTTTTATTTGATGAGTTACATATTAAATTTATAATAATCAAGTAGAATTATGTCTTCTTTTGGTATAAATTGTAATTTAATTTATTAGACTTAAAAGTTATAATACATGGGAGAAAGTGATTGCCAACGTGATTTTTTTTTATATATGCTGGGTATACATGATTGTCAAATTTGGATTTTTCATTTTTTTATTCTTACTTTCAATAAATTTTATATTACTCTTTTGATCTCAAAAAATAATAGACAATTTATCTCTTGTAAATTTTTTTTTACTTCTCGTGAAACCAAATGGGTGTAAGTGTAGTTGTTTTCTTCCTTCTTTGACTTATGAGCCTTTTTTTTCTTCTTTTGAGCCTTTATTTTTGGCATATGGGAAGGCCTAACCATGTAAGCTATCGGGGTTGCCTAATAAGAAGGAGATGATAATTTAGATGTTAGGTCATCATATCATAGTTTAAATATTTCACCGGTCATCGCAACAATTTAATCTAGTATATATACATTTAGTTTAACCGGGTCAATTCGAATTCAACTGAATTTTGTATCAATTTAAGGTCAACATTCTAATCGTTTGCTACGTGATTTCCATCTTCTGCCTTGAGTAAGACTGATTTTCCATTAGTGTATTTTGTATACAAATTAAATATGATTATATTTAAAAAAATATAAAGTAATCATGATTAATTACCTTATGTGGCACACACATATATTCTAATGAAAAAAATGCCTTTTTTTCTTATCTATTAAGATAAGAAAAATGAGGAATTTTGTTTTGGGTGAGATTATATGGGTGGGCCACACAAGGTAACCGTGATTTATTTGAACACATAACATATTATAATGTGTTAATTTTTTAAGAAATAAAGTATATATATTAATTTTACTAAGTTGACCACCAAAATTTTCATGTTATTTATATTTTTTCCCGCTAACCAAACAGCCTAAACATGTATTTAAGAAAAATGGGTGATCAAGCTCCTCCAAGGCAATCCCATTTTTTGGGCTACATAAGTTACATGCTAAATGGATGATCATGCCCTCCAAGACAATCCCATTTTTCGATTCAAGTGCGTGGAGCACATCATATATTAAGCCAGGATCATATTTGTAGTCTAAGCCCCTCTTTTAAGGCAAACTATACATAATTTAGCGAGGTTTATTTTCTCCAATAGTACTGAATAATTATAAATTTAAATATAAAAATCGTGAGACGTCAGAATTGCTTTGCGAAAAATCAGTGTGCAATGGTCATATGATCATGAATGTTTCATGTACACGACTACAAGGAAGTCATTATATTAGAAGAAATATCAAACGATTTTACTTCAAATATAGATAAACAGTTGGTAACAAATTTTATGTGTGCGTGTACAACTTCCATGCACAAACTAATTAATGCATAAATAATCTTAATCCACTAACAAAAATAAAAAATTTTCTCCTTGTTTTAAAGAAAATGGAATGGACAAAAGTGGTAGTTTTTTCAATGTTTCTCTGCGCTAATTCTTGGAGTGGAAAAAGAGTGCAGATTTTTTTTATTTAGAGATTTTTAAAGATAAGTATGTATTAATTTTCCAAATTTTGACTTCTCCACTCTTCTCCACTCTATGTTTTAAGATTGAAGAATGCTCTCTTATACGAAAAAAGTTAGAAAATTAACACGTAATCACCTTTAAAATATTTTCAAATATGAAAAAAATCTCAAGTTTTCTATACAAATAAAATTGGCATGAAGGAGACAGTGAAAAGAAGCGTGGAGAAAGTCATTTTAATTTTTAGTGATATCCGTCTATCAGATTTCGATTAATTCCAAGTTTATTTATAATATTAATTGTCATGGCCATAGCTAATTAATGACGCATCTAATTGTTCCCTTAAATCAAAACACTACTCGAGTTTTAATTGAAAGGACATGCATAGTCGCATACACCTTTATATTTTACAATTGAAGGCACCTCAAATCAAAAACATCGAAATGCCGAGCAATCAAAACGTTAAACTCAAAAGATATTTACGCAAAGCAACGCTGCTAGGCAAGATCAACAGCAATTTATGCTCGAACACAAAAGCAGGTCATGATATACATCGATGGCATAAAGCATCACAAAGCTGCACATATCATTTGCAGGACAATGAAGATATTTGCCACATATAATTAATGAGAACCTCAACAAAAATGAAACTAGCTAGCTATTTCAATGTTATGACAAATGCATATATATAGTGTCTACACATATACCATGATCATGAGCCGAAACACAGAACGCTACCAAATTAATTAGCCTGTTGTCATTCTTCATATGACCATTTCTTAGTTTGTTCGATCTACCTTTATAATTGCGTCTATGCTACCATTAATTCCTTACATATCGTAAGGATCACAGTCGTGATGGCCAGTAAATTTGCCGAATATGAAGAACAGCTTTAATGATTAACAATGTATTTTTAAAAGCTGAGTACGTACTATAGTAATCTCAATGGATCACTAAGTATCACATAGTTGGTTGTATATATATTGGAATACCAACAAACAACTGAACTATGTTCGTTATCAGTACTAAACCAAATAGTTCTATCCATAAAGCATATAATTAAAAATAAAAGAAATAATTCCATAACTTTGATATGTGTCTGACGTCTTACCAAATATCACTAAAAACAAGTTCGTGAAGATCATGTTGTTCAATAAGCAGCTCTTCGTTACTTGTTGAGTTTCATGGAAGCATATACAAATATATATCTTGAACAAATACAAGATGTCGAAGATCAAGATATGTATGTTAAGAATACTCTTTAGGAATGTACACAAACAAATTAAAAAAATAACCCTCCATAAATCACCTGCAATCACATGCACATATATGCTATATCTTGTATCACATATATATGAACCATCAATAGAAAATTAGAAAAGAGTAGGGAGCGGTATAAAATTCGCTTAATATCAACCTACCCATGAATCCCCAATGCAACAAGAGATCCAATTTCTACAACCCATAACCAAACTCGTTAGGGCTCATGTCCAAGTCGAAGCTCAAGGTCGAGTACTTCCTTACCTGTTGAGGATTCATTCCCTTCACGCCCCAACTTCGTCTTCCACGCCATTGTTGTCGTTTGTGGATCACTCACCGAAAGCTCCACACGACTCGATGGCGAATCGTCAAAAAGCTGTAGCTGCCTAGGGCAAATTTTATGGCTGCCTTGACCCTTAAAGATCTGGTCCTCATGATCACGAGGAAGAAACCCTGAGAAGCCACTGGGTGGCCTCTTCTCATGATCATCAGTAAGCTGCTCCAACTCTTGCCTCAAACTAGAAGAAGATTGGCGGAGAAAACCTACTTCACTAGTGATCATTTCTTGATCATCAATGAATGGTTGCTTGAGCTTGGCTCTATCTTTCCTGTGCAAGTTCATGTGCCCACCAAGAGCTTGGGCATTGGAAAAGCCTCTCTTGCAGAAGGTGCAATCATAGGACCGAGCTTGGCTTTGTGTGTGCTCTTCTTCTTCTTCATCATCTGCCGAGGACATGAATTGTTGAGACTTATCCATCTTTGAGATCCAACACTATGACTGCACGAGGATTAACGGTGGAATAGAGGCCGGGAGTCAACTTAAATTGAAGCTCAAGACAAACAAAGGATGATGAAATGGGTTTTATAATTCCTACTAAACAATGCCGAGGCAAGCTGTTAACATCTAGAGGAGCCTCTACAATGTTAATTTCTAGATGTTTGCCCTTGTGACCGTATAGAGAGGACCAAATGGCAGCAATAGGACAGCAAAGTTAAGGGCATAAAATATTGAAATTGGACTCGTATCTTTCTATATATAAGGTGACAAAGGTGATTCATTTGTTTATATTGCAAAGAGACTGTGACTGGGGTTGGACTCAATCAACTCGTTGTTTACGGCAATTACTTCGACAAAAATGGAGTCTTTTTACAATTACGGATGCATAGCTGTTGCCACTGTGTTCTAGCTACCAAACTGTTTTAGAAGGCTCGTTTTTGGACGATCATGATTCATGAATGAAGCCTTTGTAAATGTATGCTTCTTTAATTAATTTGGAAGTAAATACGGAGCTATAAGTTGTGACCAAGTATAATCATGAATTTTTTTTGAAAGAATAATGTAAAAAGACAATAAAAAATGTCTAACGTTAGAACAACCCATGGTTCATATGAATTTTACGAAATTAAGGATTACTTCTCCACAAGACGAATAAGAGAAAACGAAAAATGCAAGAAACACAAAGAATTCACGAGCTTTACTCCAGCTCCAAGCCCACCAGAACTTCAATATAAACCACCGTAAAAAATGACAGACCTTCGCCTTCAAAACGATTCGTACGGAAAACCTGTCTAATCTATAGCAGGATCGTTCACATCCCGTCATATTACCCAAATAAAAAAAATCCTAAGCTATATTGATTGACCTCCAGATTAGCATGATGGTCGTAAAAAAAGGGACAAAATATACATGTAGTTGATGTGAATAAAAGTTTTGTGACGAGGTCTTTTACGACAAACTTAAGGTTAAAATAGCAAATTTTCCATCACTGAAACCCCGTTGCTCGGAGCTTGATTAGGTAGAAATCTAGGATGTACAACGACATTGTAAACACTATATATATCAAGGTAGTTGAAAACTGAGTCATGATTTACATAAAATGACAATAGAAATTTAGTTTCTAAGCCATGATTTGCCGGCCTATGGAGGAAGGCAGTGAATTCGAACTACGCCACAGCAAGGTTGCAAGCAAATACCGATACCAAGAATAACATATTTGTGCCGTCTAGCCACTCGAGCCTTTGCTTTTCGTAGCGCAGTACTCGAGCATCAACCGAAAACGGCGATCGTGATTCGCATAACTGCAACTAAAATCTTGCCACTGGAAGAAAAGAATATATATATATATCTATATAGTACTTGATTTAGATTGTGCGTCGGCTATATGTTGCACCAGTTGTATTGGCTACTTTTTAGCTTATAACCGAACGCTTATTTTGTATAGAGGTTAATGTATTAAATACAAAGTTCATAATGTGACAAAACAAAAATTTCCTCTACATAGACATGACAGAACAGAAATTTCCGCTAATTTGATAAACTTTCATATTCTATCTGCTCTCACCATAGAGTTGCTTCTATATTAGCATTTTCACTTCTGATTTCTTCACACAATATACTATCTACAATAAATAATTTTTTTAATGTAAATTAAAATTTTAATAATGGATAGAAACCAAAAGTGGAAAGTGAGACAATTTGGAAGTCATTAAAATGAAAACTAATGACCATAATGGTACTTATATTCCAATGTCAACATAGATACAACAAAATTTAACTTTGCGTTTTTCATCACAACAATTATCGTTTGAACTAATGATTTTCTATACAATATTATAATAATGTGAAGAACATGAACAAGTTTTTTATATATAATCTCTACACAATAATTCTCACGTAATATTACTGACCAATATTAACAATCATGGTGAATAAATTTTTTGACAATGGATGCTAACAAAGATTGGATTTTTTAGACATCTTCAAAGTTCGCAACAAAAGATAAAATATTCATATCAACTCTTTAACAACTGTCACATAGGATGTAAGTTTATGATTTTTTGTAATTTACGATTTATGATTTTCTAATTTATGATTTATGATTTTTACCGGTGACAGTTATAACAAGTTTAACTTAAAAATTTTTCGTTAACAAAGTAAGTCATTTTATATTAGTTCTATATATAAACTTTACATACAAAATATTGCAAGAGAAAAACAAATAATAGTGTTCAAATTCAAAATGATACTGTACAGATTATTAAATCATCTACTGTGAGAAATTAGAAGCGAAAATGATTTTATTGTGAGTAGTATTATTATGTGAGTGTTTGGGTTGAAATATCCACTTAAAATTTGTGTCCAAGCTCTTTTTTTTTTTTTTTGATAAGTAGAAATGTTCATTGTTTGGGTTAAATAACGTTAAAGCCCTTGCTCACTTCATCACATCAGGGTGTTAAGTAACACAATCTTTTACTTTCTAGCCATTTGCCAGATACAGTCGCGTGCATATTGGTGTCTGTAGAATGGCGTTTGTAAAAATTGCTCTTTGTTTATATGTTTGGTTTTTTATACAAGAAGGCCACATGATGTTAGTGGATAATTTTTCAGAGACAGCCCTTAAAGACACCAAAAGGTGCACCATTGATAAAACATGCATTGTAAACTTTTGATTTTTTATATTTTAGAATACAGTCCCACCAAGTTGTAAGAGGGGTGGGTGCTTATTGGTCTGGGCGGCATGGCTAAACCAGACCTGCCAATTTCTTTAAATTTGGATATTAAATCTGATTATTTGTTATTTAAATTTTCATTATTCAAACTTGAATTAGGCCATTTACTATTTCGCAAACTTGAACCCAACAAGATTACGATATAAAAAAATTAAATTTAGATAATCATATAAAAAATTAATTAAAGATAATTATTTAAAATTGTAAGGAGATTAATGAAGCTAATATACAAATAAATAAAATTAAATAGATATTAGTTTTATATATACATAAATATTTTTTTATAACAAATCATAATAAAAATATAATTTTTTAAATTTTAAATTATTGATACTCGACACCAAACCTGACCATTAAAAAACGGATACCCAATTATATAAAACCAAATTTTATTATATAGATCAAATCATTAGAGTTTAATCAGGTCAGATTTTATGGGTACCGAAGCACCCCTAATTGCCACCTTAGTAAATGAATACTAAAATGGTGGGTTCACAGAGCAGTCATGATGTGTATTTGAAATTAGGCATCGTGTCAAAGTACTGAAAAAAATCCAAACGGTAGACATAACCAAGGCAAAAGAAGCTGCCCGAGAAGAGTGTAAGCTGATCAAGATGCATAAGCTCTACAAGAAGAGACAAGAAAAGCTCAGGTGAAAAAAAAAAACTCTCTCACAGGAGGCAAAGAATGAAATACATTTAACTACCACTTTACTTACGTGGGTGATGGTTGAAAACTATGTAGTCCCAAATCCACAAGTTATGACCTTAATAAATTAATTAAAATTCAAATTTGTGGGAATGACTAGCTAGTTATTTTTTTAAACGCCCAATTAACTTTTTTATACCTTGAAATTGCGAGTATACTCGAGAAAAGTTTATATGACCAACCTTAATGAAAATTCAGTACTATTCAAGTATTGTTTCAATAAAATTTTCCATCAAAAGATCATATTATTACGGGGAGGAAGAATAACAGAGAGCAAAGCGGCAGTCTTGAGCCAATGGAGTTCGATGTATCAAATCTTTTTAATCTTTGATCACAGATAACTTATCGTTTTCTGAGGCGATTTCCTTCATGTCTAAATTATCAATTGTCTCATTTTTTTCAACAAATAAATAAAAGTTATCCTTATTGGTCGGTTAAATTAATTATAATACATTAAATAATTGGACGCTCCAAACACATTATTGAATATTGAACAAGAAATTGATAAAAAAAATCATATACTTGCTATATAGCTTATCCTTTAGACCTTTTTGAAAAAGGTTCTAATGGAAAGAAGAACCTATAATTAGCTATGTTCTTGGTCATAAGTTCGCATTGAGATTGAGATTGAATGATGAGTAATATATAAAATTAGTTGTAAGCATGATTTTAAAGCTCTTTTTAACTCTAAAATTCCTCCGTGGAGTCGAGTCTAATTTTGTGGCTTGCCAAGTTAACTTTATGGATGACTCTATAATGATTGATTTAGTAATTGATTTTTTAAATAATATTATAACAATTATTAAATTATTTTAAAAAAATAAATCAATATTTTAAATTAATATAAATTATATATTTATTAATTGTAAGTATCAAAAGAGTAATAAATATTAATTTTATTTTAGTACTCACCAAAGGTCATAACATGTGGTATGAGAGCTCACCCTTATCTTTAGGGCACCGAAAAGCCCAAGAGTGCCCTGTAGAAGCTTCTTAGAGTGGAGTAGTTATTATCATATGAGATAAGATTGTAAGCATATTAATACAAATAAATGACTTTTCTACATTTGATGACGAGTATGTATTATTTTTTAAAACTTTTCTCTACCTAAAAAATATCCATTAGTCATAAAACACAAGGAAAAGTGTCATGGAAAAATGTTTCTCCACGTTTTTTGATATGGAGAAAATTTTAAAAATTAATACATACTTTCTTTTGAAAATTTCCAAATATAAAAATAAGTCTAAAATTTTTCTCCACTATAAAAATTGGCATCAAGAAGACTGTGGAAAAAAGTATTATTTTTCTCCACATATTTTTTGAAATGCGAAGAAAAGCAAATTTTTTTTAGTGTAAAATGACTCTTAATTTTGGTATACACTCCAGGCTTACAAAAAAAGTACAACTTCTATATGATACAGAACAAGTTAGTTAATGAGGAGCCATGACAAACACATATATATACGACTTAAGCTATAGCAATCAGAGAGTTCTTCGCACAATCCAATGCTTTTTTCACTACCCAAGCTAAAAGTGAATATTATCGAAACTTGAGATGGTGTCCAAACTAATCAGCCCTACAGATAACCAACTTTACAATATTTAAAGGATGATTCCCTTTATTATCTTCACTTTTAAGTAGTAAAAACTATATTACACATTAATTCCTCTTTAAATTCGTCTCTTATTCATTGTATTCACGTTCTTTTTTTGGGGGGGGGGGGGGGGTTGCTTGTTTAAATATTCTCTAATTTATAAGCCTTGACCAGTTTAACCTTTAATAAAAACCGAAGCACAGATTTGGGAAAACAACAATATCAATATTCCGTAGATTCACCCCATCTTGCCTAGCTTTAGTAGAAGTTATAGCAATAATCTGTTTATTAATCTTGGGCTAGTGTCGAAAACAATAATATTATTGCCCTTGTTCAATATTCTTGGTGACAATTGACGCCATTTTCAACCCAAAACTTCGCCTCATGTTCCGCAGCAATTAAGGTCTTGCTCCTATACTACTTATAACCTAAAGACACGAGGAACATATACCTGTTGCCTTCATCACTTGCTCATCAATTTGAGGGATGACATCGAGCCAAGTAATTACTATGTTTTTTTATTGCAAAATTTTAAGAGTATCAAACATCTGATATACAGTAAAATTAACAAATATTATCCTTGAATTGTCAGTTTACAACTTATCAGGTCTTTAAAATGTAGCCTTGAGAGTTAACATGGTGTGCAAATCGATGCTAAATATAGTGGAAAGGACAAGGAGTTGTGAGGTGTGTAATGTCGTAATATTCCCATGGTGCTTTTAAAATTGATCTAGCTTAATACTAAAACCAACATGATTCCTTGTAGTTGGTGGGATTTTGGATTTTCTGCAAGACCAAGCAAAGCGGCTAATTGAATCGAACTTGAATTAGAGGTGCAATATATGTATCTTATTAGGGCATCTCTCTGAGTTCAGACACACATATATGATCCATACATGCATTTGTTAATTAGTTTGACTGTTAAAATGTCAGTTTTGGGTCTTGATCAGAAGTTAATCTCTGTGATGCGAGCTAGAAAACAACTGTCTGTAAGTATATATTAAACAAGGAACTAATTCTGCTTTGAATCACAACTGCACATTCCCATAGTTATATATATACTTCAAATTTGAGAGTGCACTTAATTTTTGTCACTATCTTTCTGAAACCCAACCCACCCCCCCCCCACCCCGAAACCATATTTGCCAACATATATACATGCTTAGCTATCCCTGCAGCTAAATGAATCACAATTTAAATGTGAAATTTTCGAGTTAGTATATATAAAAAGCAGGTGATATATATCAATAATAATAAATATCTATTTTTACACTAATTCATTAATCGACGTAAAATTGCTTCATGGCCACATCAAAACAAGCAAAGTAAGAATCTCTCTGGTGGTGCCCATTTTGTACAATGCTTGATTACATGTTTCTTGCTAGTAGCTTCTTTATTCTTTTTCTCGTCTGTCCTTGAGGTGGAATTGTGGCACTGGGGCATATTTGAACGGTAAGTCACTTTTGCGAAGAACTTAATCAATTTGGACTTGATGAACCATGCATGTTAACATTGTTTCTTTGAAGAATAGGATAGCAGCTGCATGCTATGCTCTCAGAACATGAAATTTAGAACAAAAACCGTACTGTACCATCCAAAGAAGCTTCCCCTCTTGCATGTTTATGTTGAAACTTAATTTTATCAGAACAAAGGATATCTCAAATGCCTTATGGGATATGATCAAGAGCACACTGGAAAGTGTTGACTAGCTAAACAAATTAGTTAGGACACCTTCAAAAGGGCAGATCAAAGGTCTTAATTTCTGAAGAACGGGTAGGATATAAGTTTGAGATGTAGATCAGCAACATTGTGCAAACATCAATTAGACGGTCATGTAATAATATAAAGCAGTTTTTTGATAATCAGTAACATTATATTGTGTTTATGAACAATTTTTCTGAAATTTTTTCTCGCCTATTTCGAGAAAAATATAGCTTCTTGTTGATATTGCATCACAGATCGATTGAAGAAAATATAGAATTGACTGTAAAAGCATGCAAATTTATGTCATATATGAGGAGGAGTCAAAGGTGGCTTAAGAGTACAGGTAAAAAGAAGCTCAATCTTATGGAATAACTAATAACTGAGAACAAGATATTGTCACGTAACCTTGGGAAGAACAGCTCCAAGCCTTAGCTCAAGGTCCAAGTGCTCTGAAGAAGAAGATTGTGCTCCAGTGACTAACTCAGATTGGAGGCTGTGATCATGTCTGACATTCGACTTTGGTTCTATAAAGCAAAATAGTGATGAAGCATCCTTTCCCATCATACTTTGATCATCGGAAGTTTTAGGGCTAGTGTCAAAGAGAGAGCTGGATGACAAAGACAAATCAATTCTTCTCCTCTTACACGTGACATGGTCAGTTTCTTGGTTGCTTCTTACTACCAGCTTGTCTTCTTCTACACCAAATTTTGATTCATTTGATGCAAGAGCTCTGTGAGAATATACGGTTGAAATGAACGAAAAGAAGGGCTGTTTGGGAGGCAATTCTTGTCCAATGTTACAGAAAGAATAAGCCGGAGAAACCAAAGACTCCTCCTTACTATAATTATCATTACAAGATTTCTCTTGGACAAAAGGGTTTGTAACCCTACCTGTGGACATAAGATTGAGCTCATCCTTAGACACAAGTGTACAGATCTGAGATGGGTATTCTTCAACAATATGAGATTGATCTTCTGACTGATCAATTGGTGACCACTGTTTTAACCTAGCTCTATCTCTTCTATGGACGTTCATGTGGCCACCAAGAGCTTGAGCAGACTTGAACTCTCTCAGGCAAAAGCTGCAAGAATAAGACCTAGGAGGCCACACAGATCCTCCCAAAGCCAAAGAAGAATCCTCTGCAAAAGCTTGTTCTTCCCATGAATCATAATACTGATGAGACTTCATATGAGTCCGACCACTCAGATCTCTTCTAGCCCACATCCAATATGATGGGTAGTCATCCATTTACTAATTTCACCGATTGCAACAGTGCTAAGAAGCTATTTCTTTGCCGACAGTGGACAAGGGTATGGAAGATAAGTGATGGAAAAATTAAAGAAAAAGAAGAAGGAGTTTCTTTTTGTTCAGCTTCGGACGGAGGAGAATGACTGAAAGCAACTAGAGAATCTTAGAAGAAGAAGAGTCTTGGGACAAAGAGTCTGAAGCTAGCTTTTCTCACGAATCTTGCTAGTGCCTACTCCTTGGTCAGGAATAATTGATATTTCATGTTGGGAGACACGGATAATTTTACATATTGACAATCATCTCATGACCTTTATTATTATGAAGATAAATTTTAAAGAATCACTTTTAATTTTGACATGCTTAAGTTTTTAGGTGAAAAAATAATTGATTAGCATGGTATCAAAGTGAAAACCAAAAACATAATATTGCCCAATGTTGGGTATATCATATATTATGTTTAGAGGTGACTGATGACTTGTATATAAGGTAATGAGAAAATTTCATTCTTTGAACCAACTTTTGAATTAAAAAAGGCTCGTAAATCTTATTTAAAGTCTCTTTAAGGGGCTCATATGGCCCACTAGTAGTATTAAAGCCTATTGGGTTGAAATTTCACAATAACATGTGGACTTAGTATGTGATAAGAGGAAGATAATTCGGGTAGTACGATGTGTGAATTAGAGAATTGTTAGGTTTATCCCGATGATTTGTATACAGATTAATGGAAAAGTCTTTTCATGTAAAACCTTTTTCAAATCTCTTTTGAAGACCCACAAAGCCCAACACCTAAAGCCCCTTATAATTTATCCTTGTGCAAGAGCTTTATAAATAGAAAGTGCCAAAGAAATTTTTTAATAATAATTACCTTATATATATACTACGGCGTCAAGGTAAAACTATAATTAATTAATAATACAAATATATCAATACATGTTGGATATTAGTTGCGCTAGGCAATGGCTTACGTCAAAAATATTCGCCACTCATACACCACTCTCGTGAAATCCACTTAAAGTTGTATCTAAATCGATTTACAATTATTTATACTAATTTTGGTACAATGAATGAGAACAAATGATACTTGATATTAAATGAGTAGGCCCAATTTGATTTTGCATATAATTATTAGTAAACAAATTGATGATCCTTATTTATTGTAATTGTGACTTTTATTTTTATTTTCTTTTTTAAAATTGAAATCAAATATACGAAGAAATTTTAAAATTAAAAATTAAATATTAATATATAATTAATTAAAAATAATTGTTTTAAACAATTTAAAATAAATATTGACTAAACAAAAAATTTTGGATAAATATAAGACGAAAGTAATGAGTTTTAAACAATTAGAAATGAGATAAAGTGTTTAAAATGCATGTGTTTACGAGGAAGCCAGTTAGAGAGTTGGAGGGGTAAGAAGATTAATTAGACAGCTTAGACAAGTGTGGAAATTAGTCATATGCTAGGCAAAGGTCGAAACACAATGAGAAAAAAAAAGTTATCCTCTTATAGTATAGTTATCTTATTTTAACAAAACTAAAGGACGAAGGTCAATTGAACAAATTGCGTGGTTGTTGCCGTCATCCCCATTCATTAATTAATCTCGTAGAAGATCTCAATGAAATGCCGCAAAACTTGTAATTTAGTGCAATGGTCCCATGCAAACATTAAACAATAACATTGGCTATATAAATAAAATCAATCACGTAGTTGAACAACTCAGACTTCATAGTTACAAAATTAAAATAACGCTGTCCATATCCCTTTCAAGTGGTCTTTGGTAACTCCAAAACCTGCTTAGTTGTTTTCACATTAAAAAAATCTTACTTATTTGTTAATATAATGTAGTCGTAGGACTTGTGTGCATCCATTTCACACGCTGATTAATTCTTACGAGAGGAATGACCCGTGTTGGTCTTCGAGCATTATTTCTTTTGTGACACTGCTGTACAATATATTTATGGGCCTTGGAACAATCACGGCATGGGCCTAGTTGAAGATCACTTTATTGTGGACTAGACCAAATATTGTGAATTCCTAACGATGCTCTTAATTAACCATCAAGGCCCACTTACCTATGGCCGCCCGCAGCTTTGCGTGGGTTATTATTTTACCTGGTAAATATTATCGGTGACAATTTTAAAATTTAAGTAATGATATATAAATATTATTAATTATTCATGTATATCTAATTACTTATTGGGTCCCACTGCTAATATTGGCATGAAAACTTTACAATTGATTAATTTCCATTTTGAGGTCTGTTCACGAGCGGTCTGAGTGGTTTTTTTGGATCTAGAGAGAGTGGCTGGTTTTGTTTTCTCGGAGTTCAAGCTTTTTCCAGGGCCAAGTCGGGCAAATTAAGAGTAATTATTGGCCAACGTAGCCATCTTTCGTCTAACTACATCAACGCAAGCCAAAGGTGGGCTCTACCTATCAAGGGCTGTTAAATGAACGAGCGAGTCAAATTTAACTTGTATTCAAATATACATAAATTAAACCCATGACCTCTAGATCTTAATACCAACCATCTAAGTTACTTTACTATTTTCATATTAGTATTATAAATAAATATACCTAGTTATAATAAACTTATTATTATATATATATATATATATATATAACTATATTTATATAAAGAATATATTATTATATTATTTTATTAAGTTGAGTTCGAGTCAAACTACGAATCGATTTCGAATCGAATTTGAGATTATAACCAAGTCGAGTCAAATTTAAGCTCGAACATTTAAATATCAAATTTCAAATCGAATCGTAACTGAGTCAAATGCCAAATGCTCACAGACAGCTTACTCAATTAACAACGGTATCCTAGGGAGAAAGGTGGTTAAGGTAACCGGAGCACACCTTATTGGGGCCATTTTATTACACAAAACAACCCATATTAAAAAAAGAAATTAACAAAAAAACTCCCCGTTCCCTCCCCAGCCATCGGTGTATCCAGCCACGTGCGATCGGAGTTGCCGTCGGCAGTTACAAAAAAATTGTTTATCGGTGGCCATTCCAGCAGCTGGTGACGAGATCTGGCCAGGTGCCTCGCCCGGATCTCGTCACCGGTGGTTGGAACGGCCACGGGCCAAAAAAGATTTTAACTCAACAGCCGCAATCAACTGCCAAATGATAATTTTTCTGTGTGGGTAAATTTGATCTGAGACGTCTTATTCGAACTACCCATTAAAATGAGCTCAAAAAGATAACCGGATTGTCTTTTCCCATATATATTTTTGTAATGGCATGCATATTACACACAACAATAGAGCATGCACAACATTCATCGCCGTATAAGCACACAAAACATCAATTCATCATGTTCATCACAGGTTCTTTACTACACAAATATATCTATAAAACAAAGAAGGCATTATTTTCATACATAGATAGTATAGAACATCCGTTCTAGCCAGTTAGCATTATATCTTTATATACAGTCAAGAACTATGAATGAACTTGCAGTAATAGTAAGAAAACCACCTTCTTCGCTGCATTCATGCAGCCGCCGGCCTTCGAGAGGCAGAGCGGCAAAGAGGGGACGACGTCAACTGAGCCATTGTAGTAGCCATGTTGGCCATGCAAGGGGGAATTAGAAGAGGAAGAGGTCAAGCCCAGCTCCGACAAGCAAAGGTGGAGCTCCGACGCCTCGAATCTGCCGGAATCACGGGCCAGCCTTATATAGGACGCCGGCGGCGATTCGGCATGCCACGACACTGTCACGGTGGCGCCGCCAGCCCTGTATTGAAGAATTGCTCTGTACACTAATGGGATGAGCCCCTCCATATTATTGCCCAAACCCAGATCGAGAAAGAAGCTGGTCCTTACCCAGTAATTAATGGCAGGTCATTGATCGTATCTTGAAAAGAAGATGATGGAATTGGATTGCTTAAAGGGATTGGAAGCAGGTGGTTGGCTCCGCTATTGGCATGGATTGTAAGGTGGAACAAAGAGGACATCTCACCTGACATATCATTAATCTATTAACACAATCGTCTCGTCGTTTTTATATAAATACACGTTGGTTATAATTTTTTATTTTCGTTTTCTAATTTCTACCCACTTCAGGTTAACTAGTCATCATCATTTGTATTTAATGAAGGGGTATGATATTATTAAATCTATGCTCCTCTAATGTTCTGATCTAGACCTATCGGCGTCCTTACTATTACGTGAAATACGTTTATAGTTTCATTATAAAAATAGTTTGCACAAACTCTTTTTCTATTGAAGAACGTTGAAAATATTAACATTTATAAGCATCTTGTTCTAAATATTCTAAACCTTCAATATTTGGTATATAATATAATAATGCCTGATCATGTAATTTGAATTTTACACTATTCCATTTAATAATATAATAGATTTTTTATAATCATTATATATCTGAAAAAAGGTTTGCAATAAAATACTTTATAATCATTTTAAAAAGATTTGTCAATCAATCCTGAAATATTATTGATATATATATATATATATATATATATATATAAGGGCCGCTTCCCTGTGCTAGAGGCAAGGAGGCTTATCTGTGCTCATTTTTATTCTGGGTTGTCCGATTACAAGGACGACCCAAATTTATTAGTTTTTTTAAAAAAATAATTTTAATTTGATCTAGACCATCCGATTAGAAAGACGGCCCAGATCATACGAGGGGTGGAGGTGGAGCGCCGCCGCCGTGGCGGGGAGGGCGGGCAACTGTAGTCAGATCTGGTCGTCGCCAGATGCAGACGGGCTGCGGGCAGGCAAATCTGGCCGCTGCCAGATGCGAGCGGGCTGTCGTGGCCATATCTAGCCGCCACCGGCCTCGACGGGAAAAAATCCTTCATGCCGCACACGGTGCCGCCCAACCGCGGACGCCCGTCCGCCTCGCTCCCCATCGACCCTGTCGTCCCGCCCCCCAGGCGATTGCGGCTGCCGAGGGGGGCGGGACGACAAGGTCGATGGGGAGCGGGGCGGACGGGCATCCGTGGCTGGGCGGCGGCATCCGCAGCAGGGGAGCGAGGAGGGAGGGGGAGGAAGCCCTCACCCTCACGAAAGGGTGGCGGCCGCGAGGGGCGACGACGCGACGGGGCGGTGGTGCCACGGGGCGGCGGCAGGGGGCGACAAGGCGGTGGCGCGGGGGCATTTTTGGAAAAAAATTTTAACAGGAGATCTGGGTCATCCTTATAATCGGACGGCCCAAAGAAGAGCTTGGGGCAGAAAATTTTTTCTGCCCCTTGCTCTTCTTCACTTTTATATATATATAAAGTCTATGGTGCGCTGCATGCTTTTGCAGCCCACCATACGCTACACAATGAGTCCAACGGCTCTCGTTCATTCCCCACCCCCTCACTGATGGGCCCGCCCCACCCCACCGCCCGTGCTGTGTTGCCCTCCCCGCCCAAGCCGGGCCCCCGACCACCACCCCCTCCCCCGTCCGGCCAGCGCCCACTGCCACGGCCCCTGCCTCGAGCCGGCACCCTTACACCACCAACCCCCAGCGGCTCTCATTTATGCAGCGCACCATAGATTGCCTATATATATATAAAAGAGATGGCCTCGCCTACACCCAGCGACTAGAAAGGTTTAAGCATATGTTTAAACTCTAAAACTCACCATCTGCAATAACTAAAATAAACTCTTGACGCTGAAGCCCCTCATCATAGCCTGAACAGCTTGGTCGTTCCCTGATTTGCCTGTTACAAAAATTTGGCCAGAGCAGCAACAAATGCCACGAAAGTTAAAAAACAGAAAATGGTATCCACTAGCCGTGTATACCATAAACTCTTGGAGAATTCTATGCTATGAGCAAACTAATACTGATAGTCAGCATGCATTTGAATGCCAAGGGAACCAAAATTTGTTGCATATTGTCAGGAAAAGAAAGCTAAAATCCATAGTATATTAGATGTTGTAAAATATAATGATCTGAATGTTACAACATGTTGAAAGAACATGAAACACAAGATATATATCATTACGTAACATTAGAACACATATTAATAGATGTAGTATTACAATCCTGATTTGGAAGTTAACAAAATTTTCAAAGAACATGAACCACAAGGTACCATTATAGAGACAGGTTCAATCCCCGCAACTAACAATGTGACTTTGCCCTTTCTCATCGACAAATCAAATCCCAATTCACCCATATCATGGGAATTAATTGAAAAATAATCACCACATCTACACTGAAGGAATAACACAAAAGATTCTCCATCTTCTTCCACCATCATATCCTCCAACCCCACCTCATCCGCCATTCCCAAATCTTGTCTTAACAAGTTCAACTCCCTATCATAAGCTGCTCGAGATTCAGAGTTGCTCAGTACATCCCATGCCTTCTGAACCTTCAAAACCTTTCCTGCACTTCTTGCTGCTCCCCATCAACTGCCAACTTTTTACCCTGCAACTTATCTGGATGAAAATGCAGAACAGAAGCCCTGTAGCTCGCTCTAATTTCATCAAAATCAGCATCTTCTTTCACAGAGAGAATTTCATAATGTGTTTTTTGAATAGCAAGCATGATTCGTACCTACAGCATCAATCTTTCTGTAGCCATCAACTGCCCAATATACTAACTGGTAATAGACACCAACCACTTGTAGTCAATGGAGATGATCAACCATACATATAGGTTATTTATTTTTTACTTTTTTATTGTTTTTTAAAAGAAACCTCAAATTTCTCAGTTTAGCTTCAAAGAGATATTATGTTGGCCACAAAGCTAGAAAAACTCTTAATAAAATTACACAAGCAAAACTCAATCCTCGGCAATTAAATATAGAAGCCCTAAACAGAACCACCCACAATGAAGAATAGGAGCCCCGTAGCTTACGCTAATTGCATCTCCTTTTACAATAAAAAAATTCATAAACAAGTTTTTGAAAAACAGCGTTCCTCTTTGCAATATGAAGAGTATATGATTCTGACCAATAATAACACCAAGCTTTCAGAAACATATCTACCGCCTTGATTTGGTCGTGGAAGGGGCATAGGTTTAAGGATTTTGGGTGCTCAACGTATTTTGCAGATTAAAGTTCCAAACCTGCTGTATGTTGTTCAACTTTAATCTAATGAGTAATAATGGAATTAAATCCCAAAAAACCATTTACTACCCAGCAATGCGTATTGGTTACCAAACTTGCACAAGATACAAAAGTAGAACAAAGACGGGCACAATCAAAACCAGAAACAAACCCAAATCCATGCCCAGTTTTGCATAATATTCCACACGAATTCCAACCGAAGAAGAACAGAGCAGACAAATTTGAAGCGAGGGATTAGTTCACCTAATTCAAGAACGGCCGTCTGTTTTGCACATGCGACGGCGGGGAGGCTGGCGGTGACGGGACGACCGCCGGCGGCGCCCAATTTGTGCGAGCCCGGCGGCAACGGCGGCGGGCAGAGAAAGTTTCTCTTTTGCCCTTTTTTTTGTTTTTTCAGCTGCGAGAAGTTACGTAATTTACGATAGAAGGATAAAATAATTAATATTTACTATTTAAAGGGAATTACCCCTCCAGTCATCTCACCGGCTCTTTGCTCCCCGTCGCCGGGGCCTTGTGGTAAAAATGCCTCGGGACTTCGAACCACAGCGTTTTACGTTTTCCCAGTTATTATTGCAGTACTAATTATTGTACCAAATTTATATTATGTACAGAGTACATTTTGTTTAATTAAGAGATCTTAAATTATAAATAAAATATTTTATGATGTTAAAAATATATTTTGTCATTAATAATTTGTTGAATACCGATTAAAATACGGTGATTTTAAAAAAATTTGTGAAAAATTTAAATTGAAAAATCCTGGATTTAAAGTGTATTATAAAAGATTAAATCGTACCATATTTTAAGACATTATGCAACATACCTGATGCAACCGGGTATGATACGATATTTAAATTTACGACTTGAGAACCGATATATATATATAATTATGGTGAGCCAGCTTATAGAGATTAAACATTTTAAAATATCATATGTTTTGTTATATTTTGTTTTTTTGGTTAACTAGACGTAGCCTTTAAATTATTCATTTAAAAATAATTATAATGCAAAGTTAGAGCAAATAATTTTACATGTATATTGTTTCCTTACATCTTAGGGTAAAAAATTGTTTTATTTCACCCTCTCGAGAGCAAAAAAATTGACATAAATCTAAGCTCTTCGCTTAAGATGTGTCATGGCAGGACAAAATGGGTGCCTCCAAACGAAGATAGTCATACATAACACCTTGATATGGCCTTGAACTTGTTTGTAGGGTAAGTTATATTGTATTTGCCACTTTCACTAGAAGTGGAGCCTTCACATTGACAGAGATCAACCAATACAACCCATGTACCCCGTACCTAGCTATTGCATTGTCTCCTCCAATTACGTCAGTCGAAAAATATGGGGATTTATTATTCAAGTTATTGACATTCACCTGTACAAAGTATACGTACCAAACTTATAAGGTTGCACTAATTTGAAGAAGAAGAAAAAAAACCATGTTTCAAATTTGCAATGCATGAAAGAAAAATGCGGGTTTGATTATAAAATAATTAGTCAATACCTGCAACTTTGCACGATGAGCAGAAGCAAGTGCTACTCTTAATAAATACGTCCCTCGTGCATTGACACATGTTAGATTGTGTTTTATCTGCCATGTAGTTGGCTTGTATGTATTATTTCCAAGTTTCCTGTAATAAAGAAAAAAATATTTACTTAATGATTAATTAATAATTGTTGAAATAGACATGAAATATACGTATAAAAAATAATTACCTGTTTAAATGTGCAAAACCCTAATCTTTGTGTAGTCGCTATTTCCAACTCTGTAGACAAGATCATTTTCTGGAAATAAATCTGTATATCTATCCCACAAACCGTATTGTCGAAACCTTGGCAATAAAGAGAAATGAGAGTCAGTAATGATATATAATTTTAATGTTTAAAGAATCACTGTTTACCACTATCACTATTACAATTAGAATATTGTAGATATTGATAATATAATCTTTTGATTAAAAAACATACTTATCATTAGTAAGATATAGCTTGTTAATATATTTGGGATCCGGATCTGGTTGTGAAACTCCTGAGCCTAGCGATCGGGTATTCCGATTTCCCAAGTGTTGGTCTACTTCTTGGAGGTTCATATACAATAATTCCGAGGTCAATTTTCCACCCCGAAATAGATCAATTATTATCTCATTTATTTATTTATTTATAACAAAGCTTACTCAATCAACTTGAAAAGGCAGTCTTCGCATGATTTATCTAAATTGTAAAAAGTTTGACATGCATATGTTACCTTCCACGACAACAATTGCCTCTTGGAATTTGTAATCTCCTATAAAATTTGGAACCCATGCATAGAGATTATACGTTCCAGTCCTTATGCTTGCAATTGAGAAATCACCAGCACTATTTGTTTGCACCCGAAATTGGTATCCCTGAAATATCCGGTCTTATTTTAGTAAGCAATAGAAAGATCGAAAACAAAATGGGGCCTAAGCTTGAGTAAAATGTGCGAACAAAAATTCAAGTACCTTTGGTTGTCTTTGCTCTATGAGACCAATGTAAGCAGATTTTGCTGGTATAAGATTCTTTGCTATGTACCTAAAGATAAACACATCATAAGTGATTAAATGTTTTATCATCATAGTACATGGAGGGAAATTTGGTGAAAATTCAAAGGAAAGCAGTTAAAAATATTGTACGTCTCTAAATTTACTCTTACAAGTAGGCGACCTGTGACTAATCCTCTCTGACTCGACTGAGGGAAGTCTTCTGTAGTTGTGAAATTATAAGGCCAACTTTGAATAAACGTACATAAGTGCATTCATTTTAGTTCAAGTACAAAATAAAACTAAATATATCTGTACGTAGCAAAATATATATGTTCATAATAATTGATAATCTGAATGAGACAGAGACTCAAATATCGTACAGTTTTTTTCTGTTACCCTTATTATATAATTAATTAGTAGTATATCGAGCACTCATTCAGACAATGTACACGTAGATGGCAAGACTTCAATGTGAAGTTTGGTATCACTTAAACAAAGGACTTCATTTTTTATATATGCTAGCTTAAAGCATTTTCCTGAGATCATGTTGTCGAGTGTACTAACTATAACACAATGACCATGAACTTGATGAATGTATAACCTGTGCTTTTGCGTCTTCCAAGAGCTTCGAACGTCTTCATTATCAGCAGAAGACAGAAGAATATAGGACCATAAACCATTTTCCAGAGCTCATTTTTTTTAATTTTCAAGTTCTAGCTCTTTCCCAGCATAGTGGTTACTTGTCAATACCTCTCTCTCTCTCTCTCTCTCTCTCTTATGTATGTGTGTGTGTATACAAAAAGGAGTAATTAATATTGGGGACGAAAATCCATTCTTTCTTTGGTGCTTATCAAGCTAGGTACCTTGCTATCTTTATTGTCCATCGTGTACTGGTATTTGTCATCAATCTGTTCTCAAAATTTATGTCAAAGTAGAATATATTATGACAAGGAGAATTTAGACCGCATACATATATTTGATCACATATTAACTTGGTTCAATTTATTATTTGCTATATATTAATTATTTCACCTCTCCCTGAGGCCAAGTCGTTAAATGATACACATCACCCTTGGATGAAACAGCGAATTGATATATTTCAATAACAAATTAGAATTGATACAAATTTAAGCTCATCAATCAGAAATGACATGGACACTTTCAATGGAGTCATGACAATATACAATTGGTGACTCCAAACGGATATAGTCATACATAATACCTTGAAATGGACTTGAACTCATTTGTTGGGAAAGAAAGATTATATTTTCTCCTTCCACTAACACTGAACCTCTCATGTTGACAGAAAACAACCAATACAACCCATGTATCCCATGCCTAGCTATTGCATTGTCTTCTCCGATTACGCCAGTAGAAAAATATGGCGAGTTAGCGTTCAAGTTGTTAACATTTACCTGCACAAAATTGTATCAAAATTATAAGTCTACTTCCCATGCATGAAAAGAAATATATAATATAGGATCCATCAAAATGATTGACACTAAAATTTAGTACCTGCAGTTTTGCTCGATGAGCAGAAGCAATTGCAATTCTCAACACGTAGGTCCCTATCTGGTTAACACACCTTAGATTGAATTTTATCTGCCAGGTAGTTGACTTGTATGTATTGTTTCCGATATTTCTGTTCCAGTGGTTGAATATTTTTGTAATGTATACACTATAATAAGAAGACATAAATTCACATTGTCACATAGAATTACCTATTTAAATGCACAAAAACCAGTCTTTGTGATAGTCACTACTTCCAACTCTATAGACGAGATCTTTTTCTGGAAAGTAAATTATTATATCTATCCCACAAACCGTATTGTCGAAACCTAGGCAGTAAAGAGAATTGAGGGTCAATGATAAGTATAAATAATGACAAAAATCTGATCTCATACACTATTATAAGAATTAATCTAGTTTCATAACAGAAATAGTAAATTACAATTACAATCATACAGTTTGTTACCAGCACTATCACTATTACGAAAACATATAGTTTCGTGACATAAACTATTAATTAAAATTAAAGCATACTTATCATTGTTGTGATAAAGCTTGTTAATATATTTGGGATTCGGATCTGGTATGTAAAACTCTTGTGCTGAGCGATCAGGTATTCCGATTTCCCAAAGTGTCGGTCCACTTCTTGAGGCTCATATACAATACTTCCGAGGTCAATTTTTCCCCCTGAAATAGATCAATTATTAGCTCATTTATTTATTTATAACAAAGCAGCTTACTCAATCAACTTAAAAAGACAGTTTAAGATGACCTATCTTAATATTAAAAATGGTGACATGCACATATACGTTACCTTCCACGACAACAATTGCCTCTTGGTATTTGTAATCTCCTATAAAATTTGGTACCCATGCATAAAGATTATAAGTCCCACACCTTATGTTCGCAATCGAGAAATCACCATCACTATTTGTTCGTACCCAAAATTGGTATCCCTGAAATATATATTTTTCTTCACTAAATTATTAATAGGAAGTTTAGAAAATAAAATGTGGTTTAAACTCGACAAAAATGTGAGAAAGATCAAGCCACCCTTGGCTGCCTTTGCCATGAACCGTTATCTCCAGGTGCTGCCAGACCAATGTAAGCAAATTTTGCTGGAATAAGATCGTTTCTTGTGAACCTAAAGCCGCAAATTATTAACCGTATATCTTGTTATATTTACAAAGAAAATAATTCAGTTGAAAACCTTGCTTTCTAGTTGTACCTATCTCTTACAAGTAAGCGACCAGCGACTAATCCTCTCTGACTTGATTTAGGAAAGTCCTCCGTAGTTGGAAAATTATAAGGCCAACTTTCGACTTCAGTTATCATCTACAAAAAACACACAAATTTTGTTCATTTCTATCCAGATAAGTAGAAAAACTTGCTCACTTAAATAAATTAATTAATATTTTTGCCGAGATACAAATCATTTCGTTGATTTTGTTCAGGCTTAATTTGTTGAGTTTCGAAACCACACTATAGAAATTATATTCTGAAGTCAGGCAGCCAAACTCCAAATTTCCAAATCTGATATTATTAAAACCGTAGTTCTAAATACCGTATCCATTATAATATCGGATTACCTATGCAGGTTAGTATTTGGTTCAACCAAATTGAAATGGTTTCAATCAAATTTTAAAATTATAAATAAAATGTTTTACTAAACACTAAAAATATATTTAAATATCAATATTTAGTTGAATACCAGTTAAATTACTTTATTTTTCAACAACAAAATTTGAAATTTGTAAACATTTCAAATTAAAAACCCAAATATAGATTAAAATAGTATGAAGGCTCATATTATTCCAAAATGGTACGTGCTATACCATGATACGATATAGTATTTAAAAACTATAAAATTATGGTTATAATTAGCACGTTTCTAAGAAAAAGAACACATGATAAAAGTATATCAAATGTATAACCTGTGCTTTTGCATCTTCCCAAAGACGTTTTTTACCGTCTTCATTATTAGCAGAATTGAGGTAAAAGAATACTGGACCATAAGTCATCTTCCAGGCCTCGTTGTCTTGTATCTTCAAGTTTAGATCTCTCCCAGCGTAGTGGTTTGCTTGCGAATACCTAAAAATATGTAGAAAAAAGAGTAAATATAGAGAACGGACTACAAAAATTACGCTAATTAGCATAGGATGAACTCTTCCATGTCTGCATCTGTCTTTTTCTTCCTTACAAATTATGCTCCAATTTGTAGTGAGCCAATTGTATTTATGTTGAGTTTATCCCACATCGGTCGTAGATAATATTGGTGAGTTATATATATGCTAATGGGAAAGCACTTATTCTTGACTAGTTTTTATATTAAGAGAGGCTTGTGACACTGTATTTTAATTCCTTTTGGGGCCTAAAGGGCCCAAGCAATGGTATTAGAATTTGTTTGGGGGGCCCAAAAGTGGCTCAAGAAGTGGTATCAAGTAGGGTTCAAGCTGGGTTTGCCTGACACTCAAACAATGGTATCAGAGCTTGGTTGGGGGCCTAAAGGGCCTAAAAAGTGGTTTCAGGGCTTGGTTGGTGGCCCAAAAGGCCCAAAAAGTGGTATCAGATGCAGAGTTCGAGCCGGGGTTTGCCTCACGCCGATTGTGGATGTTTCCTTTATAGGTTCCACCTAATGATTTGAAGGGAGGTAGGTGGTGTATAATTTAAGTGGAATTGTTAAACGATAATGATTTCGGGGTTACCCGATGTGTGAATGAGAATTGTTGGGTTTCGGAGTTGTCCGATGTAGCCTGATGTATGAATGAGAGTTGTTAGATTTATCCCACATCCGTTGTGGATGATGTTGGTGAGTTGTATATAGGCTAATGAGGAAGCCTTCTGCCTTATGATAGCTTTTAGATTAAGAAAGGTCCTGAATCACTGATCTGCGAGCTTGGTTGGGGGGCTCAAAGGGCCTAAGAATTTGACCTACGTCTCACTTAGTGTGGATGCAAGATCTCACCATAATTTTTGCTCCATTCAAAGGGATACTTTGTGCAACACAACGTGGAAGAATACAATGGTAAAGATTTTTCAAATGGTGTCCTACAAAAGATTAAGATACACTTACGGAGAGAATGATGGGAAGTGTATGAGATGTGAGGTCCTGCTTCAATGGCCCTCCTGATCGAAATTCTCGACTAGCTGCGATGTGCCAAAATCCTATCTTTTTTTTGGTGCTTATCCAGCCATGTACCTTGTTATCTTTATTGTCCATCGAGTATTGATACTTGTCATCTACCTGTTTTCAAGATTTATGTCCAGAATATTTATGGCAAATAGAACTTGAACATCGTATACATAACCCCCTACTATTAAGAAAGAAATTTGTACCAGACTTGTCTAGAGCCCTTCATGGCTCTTTATAGAATCTAAACGAATATGAAACATGTAGTTAATTCTAATAAGGTGCATTCGCATAGTTAATTCTTAGGGATGTCTTTTAAAGAGTAAATACAACTTTTCTAAAGGGCATATATTTTTTTTAAAAGGTATTGTTCCCTTTTTAAAGGGTAGACACTATTTTTAAATGATGCATGCATCACTCTTAAAGGGGTACACCTTTTCTCCATTATACTATTTATCCAAGAATTACATCTCGTATCATTTTTATAAAGATATCAACAATATCACCCGAAAATAATTCTTATTTTAATTGGTAATTTTTTTCTAACATATACTACATTTAAAAGGCATTAATAATTATGAGGTATCATGTTATTTTTTAATATTGTTCGGCTTATTATAATTTGACTATTCATTTTTCCTTCATATGCAAAGTATTTATCTTTTTTGTTATATAATCCACTTCTTTATTGTTAGTACCATTGATCTTCTAATTTTTGTATTCAATATTTTATTTTATTTAGCATTGTTTTAGCTTTTATAATTTATACCTCACTTTTTTTAGATTTTTCTCTTTTAAATATTTTATTTTCAAATTTTATTTTCATTTTTATAAAAGTTTAATATCATCTCGTGATTATAAAATATGCCAAAAATATGTCTAAAAATATTTCTTCTTTTGATCATAAAAGTTTTTTTCTAAAAAATTATCATCTCAAAAAACATAAATAGCTTTGAGATAATTTTATTATTATATTTATTTTATTTTTTATTTTTTGGTTTATTATAAGTTGATTTTTTTATACACCTCTTTTTGAAAGGTATTGCATCACTTTTAAAAGGTATGCACTATTTTTATAATATATACATCCTTCTTAAAGGGATTTACATTTTCTTCATATAGCCTTTGTCTAAGAGTTATATCTTATCTCTTCCTTATAAATATATCAATGATATCTCTCAAAATACTTTTTAATCAAATCTGCACAATTTTTTTCCTCAAAATTTAAACGTCTTAAAAGACATAAATAACTGTGGTAATTATATTATTATATTTCATTATATTATGAGATAATTCACACCTTCAGTATTAATATCATTGATTTTTTTTATTTTTTAAGATTTTTTATTCAATATTCTATTCTCCTTTATCGTTGTTTTATCTTTTATTATTTATGGTATTCAATATTCTATTCTCCTTTATCGTTGTTTTATCTTTTATTATTTATGGTTCATTTTTTAAAATTCCCACCTTTTCTAATATTTTCATTCTAAAATTTTATTTTAATTTTTTATAAGGGTGTATCTCATCTCCTACTTATAAATATGTTAGCAATATCCATCAAAATATTTTTTTTATTAGTAAAATATTTTTTTTTGAAAAGATAATCATGTCAGAAAAATAAATAATTTTGTTTTTGATTAATAAAAGATTTTTTTGAAAGGATAATCGTGTCAGAAAAAATAAATAACTATTAGGTAATTATATTATTATATTTAATTTATTTTTTTATATTTTGGATTTATTATAATTTAATTATTCAATTTTCCTTCTTTATTTCCCTTGTTATTCTGTAAGTCACTTCTATATTGTTAATATCATTAATGTTTTTATTTTTTGAGATTTTTTTATTCAATATTCTAGCCTCCTTCATCATTGTGTTATCTTTTATTATTTACACCTTATTTTTTTAAAATTTTCCCTTTTCTAATATTTTCACTTCGATTTTTTTTTCAAAAATATGTTTACTTTTTGTATCGGTCACTTGTGACATTTTTTTATATTTATATATTGATGATTTTTTCTGCTAAAAATGTTATATGTATTACAAAATATGGTTTTAAATTGTGATATGTTACCCTTTCTACAATTTTTTTAATTTATTTTTTAAAAAAGGTTATGGATGTTAAAGGATGATAAACAGTTAAGGATGATAAACTTTCAATCGGTCTTAGTTTATGCGAAGAGTTATATATTAGTAAGATATTGTTTGTGCTATATACATTTGGAGATAAAAATAATTAAACAAAAAATTATACAAATAATTGGAAGGAATGCAATGAATAATTGTCCATTAGATATTAATGAAACAAGTATGATTAATTTTTTGTTTTAGAAACTTTTTGATTAATAATTTTTCAATTAAGCTTACTGTATTTTTTTACAATGAATTATTCTAAATTTTGATATTTCTTCCTATTTATTTTTCCTACAAGAATCAATTAATTTTTATAGTTTAGATGTTTTCACAATATTTTAGGTTTATAGTTTAATTAACTTTAAATAATAAATTTATATTAAAAACTATTAACTTAGCTATTTATATGTTTATTAATTATAATATTAGTCTATTTGTAAAGACAAAACCCATGTATTGTGCAATTATGACTTTTATATATATATATATATATATATATATATATATGTGTATGTATGTATGTATGTATGTATGTATGTATGTATGAATGATATGCTCATAAATTAATTTATGATAACCTCGTTCAATATATATATCATTTGCTTGTTTACCTCTCCCTTCAAGAGACTGTTGATGGGATTGACGAGTAGAACTGCTTCTGGGTAAGCCAAAACTTGACCACGCGGACTAGTTCGATCCTCTGGCATTGGCATTATTCTTTGCCTTGTGTCTGTAATGGCCATGTAGTGGAACCTGAAACATTCAAACTTTTATTACGAGTTCGAATGGAACTGTGAAAAAACTGAATCAAGACATCTAATCATTCACTAGAACTATGACAAACTGTAAGATCATTTATATATGAAGCCGTATATTTTGAATGCATATTTCCTAAATCATATACAGTGTAGCCCAACCCTTTAAGGATCTAAATAATGTTGTATAACCGTATGCTAGCTACAACTAAGAGGGCTCTTGATTAATGGACCATATAACTGCTCATGATTTGAGGTCACAATTAATTACATGCACAGGTTTGGATCCCATACATATCTTTCCGAAGCTTCATTGCGATTCTTGCGTTAACAAGAACAAAAGCAGGCCACCCTTCTTTGTGTTCATATATGGCATAGGAGTAAAAGCCAGATTTACCTCGAAGAATTACATATCTGC
This sequence comes from Piper betle, assembly GCA_033002965.1. Taxonomy (NCBI): domain Eukaryota; kingdom Viridiplantae; phylum Streptophyta; class Magnoliopsida; order Piperales; family Piperaceae; genus Piper; species Piper betle. The sequence goes on along the minus strand of JAURVB010012020.1, from coordinate 44,474 downwards.
GCGCAAGAGATAGCAGCTTGCAAAGTAGCAATTAACCAACAAGTCCTTAAGTACGAAAAAGAAAACCATGTTTTGTATACCTTATGTCCATTTTTAGAGGGACTTGTGCCATTTTAAGGGTTGAAGTCCACGTCCTATTGAAGGAGATCTCCACTTGGTCGTCATTTTCTGTTATCACATTAAATTGGGTATTTTGCACTCTATAAGAGTACAATTAATATGATTAAACATTTTCAAAAAAAGTTAATTTAAATATCACATACAAATATATAACTAAATAGCTAGCTATAAATTAATAACATTAAGTATTTTTACCTTTCATAAATATTTTTAGCTGTTCCATTGGCATTCCAAACAATATCATAATACCTACAAATTTTTTTAAAAAAAGTTGCTTACAAAAAAATAATTAGATAAGAGGTTTCAAGTTAGATCATTTAATTATGCAAATATATATCAGCCCATATAAGGCATATTAGATAGCAGACCCTCGGTTGAACTCTTTGTTGCGTAATTCCAGCAGGTTGTCAACGCCGTTATAGCGAACTCCGGTAACACCACCATCCTGTTTCGAGATGGTTACTTGCAAGATGCCATTATCAATCACCACCTACAATATTCCCACACGGTATTAACAAAAAATTGCAAGTATAGTTTGTATATTAATGTACTGATCTACAATGCATGAGCTGCCAGATTTAAAGTGTCATTGCCCCTTCATGAGCTCCCCATCGACGCCTGTCTTGGCTGATAATTGACACTTCCTTAACAGACATGCACAATACGTACTCGAAACATCATGCAAACAAATTACCCACTTTCGCAAAAGGAATGTGTACTACTCCGTTACAATAACGAGAATTATTTTCCTAGTTTATTCTCAAGTTAAGTAGATAAATTTTTCGTTCTTTTAATTAAGTAATTTTACCAATACATGTCTAGTAGTTTAATGTTGACTTGAGTAGTTAATTTTGGCTATTGTATGTAGATATTCCTTCTTAAAAATTAGTAGTCAAGGGTGTCGGAAAAACCATATGCATATAAACTAGAATAATCAGTTAAAGAACATTAATGGCCACCACTGTATATGACTTTTCTGCCTAATTAAAAAAATGTCAAAATTAGGGTTCCTAACCTGTAGGATTACCATCTATATAAACAACATATATTAGGTTTATTTATTTGCAACAAATTGGAAAATTGTTAGAAAATTACGGTATGGGTTACCAAGTTTGTGGTGTTTTCGGTCTTACTCCCGGAATTGAAGTTAGTGGTAATTATTATAGAGAATAATTAGTATCCACAATTGCTTATACTCTTATATAGGTCAACTTTAATATAAGTCTTTGAATTACAAGGGCAATTGGGTTGACTGATGAAGGTAACTTTGTCTATATAAAAAAAATTATAGCCATGTGATTTGAACAAGTGGCTAAATTTAAAAGCTGTTGCTATTTTCATATGAGATATATTAGAAGTTTTTTAAAATGGTTTTTCATTTTGGGATGTACCTAAGACCTATTAATAAAATTATTTATTAAACAATCCCTTATGCCCCACCTACATATTTCAAAACTTTAAAAATTATGTATTTAATAATATGACATAAAATCGACTTACTAATATCTCTTTCAAAAGTTGCACTTATATAGAAAGATGCATTATTAGGCCTATAATCTATATTGATCAAACTCCCCTTATAAGCCGGTTTAAAGGCCAGATAAGGTTCCAACTTAGCAAATTTAAACCATAGCTTGAGAGCATGGGTATCCCAACTTCCTGATTAGGCCAGTGAAATAATTAACATCATTTCTTTATTAGCATCAGTGTGCAAGAAAAGGAAGAGCGTGGAAAGTAACGGAGAATTAAGTTGTAGAGTTTAGCTGATTACATATTTCTTAGCTTTTATTTGCAATCTCACAGCTCCATTTTCTTGAGAACCCATGATCAATGGTGAAGCTTGAAGGACAATACAAGCCATAAGCAACTTTATGCTCATCAAAAAAATCATGGTTGGTTTTTTTCCAATATTTGTCAGCTTTTATCTGGATTTCTGTAACACATGAAAAATATCATTTCTCATCCTGCGTTCATATACATGATCAAGCATTTAAAGGTCATACATATTAAAGAAAAAGTTAAAGAACTTAATTAAATTAAAGAAATAAGCTAAACAGGATTTATCATATTTAGATGTTTATATATATATATATATATATATATATGATAATTAAAAAAAATCATATGTAGATGTATATATATGACCTTATGAGAAATAATAATTAAAAAAAAAAGAGAATAGAATATGGTAAACGATAGATAGGGGAAGTCACGAAGGGGAAGAGATGTGCTAGTTCAAAGATCACTTACCTTAATAAATCATAATAAGACTGTACTGTGGGATATTGGAAATTACCATGGAAAGAACCGAGAAAAGTATCACAAGCTTGTTCAACTCCCTTTCTGCGACTAATGAAACTAAGGAGCAGTACCATTGTTGTTATATAGATATTGTGCCTAAACCTCAAGGCCACATTATGTTTATTCAATTTCTTGGAACACAATCTTGTGGTGCTGTGTCCTGTTTGGTTAGCAGGAAAAGAAAGAAAGAACACACTAAAATTAAAGAAAGTGTGATGTGAAAGAATAGAAGAAATTAATGAATGAGAAGTATTATTTTCTCAATTAGATTATATCATGCATGTTTGGGTAGCAAAAAATTGTGTAGTTAATTTAGTTTTGGGTAGCAAAAAATTGTGTAGTTAATTTAGTTTTGATCTTCGTTAGCAAACAATATGCTTTTATTTTTTTAATTAAATAAATTATGCTGCATATATAGTATACGGTAGCTAGAAAATTAATATGCTGTGTCATGTTTTTCATAGTACTTAGGAGTGTCATAAAGATAATAACTATTCCCAATATGGAATGTGTAAATAAACTTATTATTAATCAAGAATCTAGAAAATATAAGAAGTTTGTGGGTTTAATCCTTAAATAAATGACTAGCCATCCTCGAAATCCACAGCTTTAATAAATATTGTAGCCGCAATCAATATATTTTTGTGATGTCGGGCTATTCTCATCTCAACAATAAGCAGGCATGTCATAAAGAAGATAGATTTTATTTTATTTTTTTCAAATCTACAGGAGAGAGATTGTTACATTTCCTATTGTTGGCTGCCTTGTACATTATCATATTTGAAAGCGAAGTTGTTACATTTCCTTTTTTATGATACATGATAGTACACTCTTCAAGACTAGAGATGCTAATTTAATCGATTGATCAGTTTGGCATAGAGGTAAAAATTGACCGATTGGCTCGATCCCGTCTATTCAAGATAATATTTGTACTTTAGAATAAAAATTCAAAATTATCATTAGTTTAGGGATAAAATTAAAATCTTTTTAAGTGGTTTTTCTTATTTTCCCAACTCATAAAATGAGTTGCTAGATCACAGGAATGAACAAAATTATCTTCTTTTTTCAACATAGTTGAATATCGTCCATGCTTTTGAGTCTCTAATCAGTTTGAAGTAATTAATAGTAAATGTAAAACCTCAAAATAGTCATATTATTTTATTTAAGGTTTACAAATTCTATCTTTTCATATTTCATTATCATATACTGTGTATGTATTTATAATTAATTATTCAGAGTCAAACATTATTGTAGTTATTATATATTACCTTTCATATTTATTATATATCATCTTTCATGTTCCAATTAAATTGTTATGACCTTTCATTAATTATCTTTTCGTTTTCATGTATCATTTCATTACTTATCTTTTCGTTTTCACGCACTAAAATATGTCTATTTAAACACATCCTCGGAAATAAAATTATCTTTTTTGGTGAGGAATAATAATATATTATCAGAACAGATTTAATATTATTCCCATATTTTTGCATCCAACACTACACGGCTTGACCATGTCCATACGGGCTGACATGTCAATATATACATGACAGATTCCATCTAGAAAAAGTTAAACAATGCAAATTCAATAATTAGCGAAAGAAAAACGTGAGCAGGCAAAATAAATAAAGAGAATGACTAGCATAAAGGTCCTTGACATACAGAACGCTGATACATAAAATAAATAGGGTTCAACCATGTGGGACCTACTAAGATGGATAAAAAACCTCCAAAGAATAAGTTGATAAACTATCAATTTAATATAATATCTTTGATTCTTCCATCCTTGTCGCTAGGGGTGCTAATTGAGGCGACGAGCCGAGCTCAACATGTGTTCGAACTCGGCTCGAATAGTTCGAAACTCGTTCGAACTCGACTCGAGATCGAACGAGTTTTGGACATATATGCTCGAGTTCGACTCGAATATCTTTTATGTGTTCGAGCTCGACTCGAGCTCGAATATACTTAAACTGTTTATTTTTGAGCTCGTTCGCCAGGTCGTTCGAAACCAGCTCGATTAAAAGTCAAAAGTACCTCGATTTTAAATAGTCGTTCGCACTCGTCATTAAAAATGAGGTCAATGTGATTTGAACCCTGACCTTAAGTCATCAAGGTGAATACTTACCATCTCAACTATCTTGCTTCTTTGTTATTATATTTCATATATATATAATATAATATAAAAACTATATTATTATATTATTTTATCGAGTCGAGTTCGAGTCTGAACTTACGAGTCGAGTTCGAGTTACAACCGAGTCAAGTCGAGTCGAACACGACCTTGTTCAAGCTCGGCTCAGTAAGATTCGAGTTCGAGTCGAGCATTTAAATGTCGAGTTTCGAGTCGAGTCAAGCCGAGCCGAACGCTAAATGCTCACGAGCTGGCTCGCTCAATTAGCAACCCTACTTGTCATTGCTTATTTCCAAAATTTGAAAAGTTTGTTAACTAGAGTGGTGAGTGTTATTAAGCTTAAAGTGGATTAAAGGTGAGTGAATCAGTTGCTCTTTCCATCTAGAAGAGACCCATACAAAGGAACCAATTAAGAGGGGGCTAAAATTTTTATTTACAAGATATGATTCACTGGGATCAATCCAGTTAGCCTTTTCATCAATAGAATATCTTACCTGCATGACAAAGAACAAGAATTATGGTTGATTCCTTGATCTGAGTAACGACCTTATTGCTGCCTCTCGGTATGACAAGGTATATAGCATCATCAAGCTACAGACAAAGAAAGAAAAAATTAGGGCAAACAAGCATGTTAATCTCTGCTAGTCGGCAAGATAGTTGCTTGCCTTCAGCAAATCAGGAATTTCTTCTCTGGAGGTCACAAGTCCAATAAGCTTTTTACCCACCGAAATCAGGGATAGCTTCGGTGATAATCAATAGACCATCCAATTTAATGTCAATATGATAGCTACTTATAATTTAACTTCCACTAATATTGTCTCGAGAAACAAGCCTTATGTAAGATTCCATTTGACCGTGTAGCTTCCTATCCCCCTTTTACAGAGAAGACCATTCCCACTGCTGAATTGTCAGTGATGCTATCTGCATAAATATAATCAACTGTAGTTACAGGAAATTACCATCTTGGAGAATAAATAGCACAACATATAGAGTAATGATTATCAGTATCTTACAATGGAGCTGAACATAATAAGTTGTGTCTTCCAATGGAGTTGTCCTCTAGTTTTCCAGTTAGTTCGAATATTACCTGAATCAATGCATCAGGGCGAGGCTCAAAAACAATAAGAACACCTAGGGACTTGATGTCTTTTCTAGCATAAGCCCATCTGCAATCTGGAACATACTCGCATGTTAAGAAAGGCAGCAAAAAGTGAAAACTAAGTGAAAGTGAAAAGATTATATAACATGAGCATAATTTAAGCATTCTAAGAAATAAGTCTCTAGTTAAGCTTGCACACTAACAAATATAACAAATTTAGAACTTGTTTACTCTTTTTTTTTCCCAAGCAACACAAGCTTACATTTGGTTTGAGTAGATACTTTAAAATAGAACCTCAGGGGAAAGTTCAATTACTTCTGTTTTCTTCAGAACATGCCCAATTGGGTCCTCCATGTTTGCAAGGATGCGAATGGACTTTACCAGACTAAGGATCTGTAATAAATTATAATCATAATCAAAGTTTAGAGTAAATGCTAAGTCTTACATATATATTAAATATTAGGGACAAACCCCATTTCTCCTTTTCTTTTTCTTTCATAAGCCACATATTTAGCTCATAGAATTTCTCTGTCTTCCTATAGCAACCAACAAATATGGGCCTCCAAAGAAACGGTGAAAATTTACATATAAAGTACTTGAGATGGATGGTTTGGCTGTTCTTAAGAAGTCATAATTGTAGACAAATTCAGAAAGAGATTACATAAATTGAAGTAGTTTGTTGAAGACAGCAAGTCAAGTTGTATTAAACCAAAAAATTAAAATTACAACCGCTGACCAACAATATTTGAGAAATTTGCCTTCCCAAACTTGAGCATTAATCGGGATATTAATGGTTTCTCATAGCCATATTGTTGAGCAGTAGCAACATCAGCTTCATTTTCCTCCTTGATCAATTTTTTGTTTGCTTCCAAAGCATCAGCAATATCAAGCAAAAGTTGTCTTCGATCTTCAGAAGATAGAGCCTGTGAAGAAGAATAAGCACAAAAAAACTTACCACTATGAGTCGATGACAACAATTTGCATCGTCTGCAGAATTAGGAGAAGAAAAATGAGTGTGAAACACAAAAATGTGACATCACCTGAAGTCGCCTAGAGCAATCTCTTGCAGCAACTACCATTTTACGTGCACTTGTTTGTTTGAAGCCCATAAGTGTGCATCTTTGTGGAAGAGTGCACCAACACATTCTCCTCCAAGTACTTTAATAATGTTATCAGGGATGAATCCACTAACATATACAAGAAGAATTTGGTGAGAAACTCCCGACTAAGACATGAGTAAAAAACTTACCTATGTCAATTCTTCAACTAAGCTACAAATTTAAAATTTTTATTTAATTGCAATTGCCGATCTTTCAATTCCAAAATTTCCTACTTGCTTCACACGTTTAAGATTATATATAGTGGAGAGGGAGCCTGAATGCCAATTTGTTGTTGCCTCTAGATTCCAATCAATCTCTCGCTAGTTGTTGGGTGATTCAATTTGGAGCTAAATCTACCTTAAAATTACGGGGAAAGTTTGACAAAAGATAAACCATCTACCTGGCAATAACAACAGGAACTCCTGCATCAGCTGCATGGATAGCAGCCTTAACTTTAGCAGTCATACCCCCTTGTCCCAACCTCGATTTGTCACCAAATGTGATCTCTCCCTGATGTTTCTCTTTTACGTATGTTAGATAAGCTAAGACTGAGGGTCACTTGGAGGTCCACTATAGAGCCCCTCAACATCACTCAACAAAATAAGAAAATCTGCTTTCAATTCCAGAGCTAATAATCCTGGCAGGCTATCATTATTCCAGAAAATACCAAAAGCATCCTAAAAGATAAAGTTCATGAATAGGATCCACATTGATCAAAAAGATGCAAGTCTAGTTTATAAAAAACAAATTCACCTCATATGGCGTTCTTCTGGTGCTGACTGCATCATTCTCGTTAAAAACAGGGATGAGTCGTAGTGCTAACAATGAATTGACAGTTTCAGCAAGTTGCCATCTGAAATCTGGATTCTTATAATCATGATCGGTCACAAGAAGTTGAGACAACGTCACATCCAACCGCTTTAAATGTATGTACATCCAGTGAGGTTTAGCTACAATTTAGGAGGTGAATTAACTCCATAAACAAGATAATGGATGAAACTAGTGAATATTGTTTACAGCCCAACACACAAGTAAAATAGAAAAAAGAACTAAATAAATAAATGGAATTTGGTATAGAAATCATGGAGCGAGATATATAGAGAGAGAGATAACCTGACTAAACAAAGTATCATATAAAGCGATGAGACCACTCTGACCTACAGCAGCACAAGCTTTGCCGTCAAGCTCAACTTGTGGTTTTTGAAGGTCAGCAAAGCTAAAAGATACCAGAAAATGAAGCATGAGTCGACAGATTGAGTTCTTGCATATTCCACAAAATTAATATACACAATAACTCATAAATAATCGAGGCTTTATGGCATAAAGAATAAATTAAATTACTCCCCTCAGTGAACAAGGTAATGAAAAATATACTAACAATGCCATCCAATAATAGATCCAAAGGCTTCCCGTCCTTGAAACTTTCATTCATTACAAACTGTTATGGTCAATCCTAATCTCAGAAGCAAACGAACAGCATCAATCATTTCGTGACTATCGTAATAGTATATGCCGTTATCCACAAAGAGAATGATGTATTACACCAAAAGAGGGTTAAAAAATACCGCTGAACGGGAATACTAGTCTCCTTCAATCATTTGCAAAAGCCTCAGTGTCAAAAAATTCAATATCAGACAGCAATGTATGCTAGTTTATGAAAAAAGTAATATACCAAGGTGCGTAATACTTCTGGCAATCCATCGTGGTAATTATTGCATAGAACAGAAGAACCTGCTGTTGACTAATTTCCGATATCGTAGCCGTTGTCTCTCAGCACCGACAACCGCAGAAGTCACCAATATGACCTCAAATCCACTCGAATTCAGTTCTTGCACCTACAACAATCCCTTCCCAGTTTAAAATACAATCTGTACATCGTATATATTTATGAGAAATAGTCTAACAAATTTGACAACAAAATTTATACAAAAATGGAAAAGGAATGCATCTTTAACAACAAATTGGATTACTTGCTCACATAGTCCACCAAGCCTACCAAGTGCGAGCCTTCCATCTCCTCTCATAACAACTGCTGTCCCAACCAGTCAAAAATCAAAGCAGAAAGACTTATGAAGAAAGCTGCCATTGCATATCAATAAAGTCAAACACAAATTCGATAATCTGTCGTATAAAAAATCATGGTTAACCAATATTTTCAATTACTGCAAAGATTCACTAATTAGAACCAGTATCCATCGCGATGCATGCATAAAAAATAAGACAAAGATCAAACACAAAGCATCCTCTAATTGGATTCAATATCATTCATAGCCCATATATCTAAAGCAATACAGTAAAACAAGGATCATACTTCATGCAACCAAATTTATAGAATTGGAGAATTAATGCAAATTCACCAACTGCAGGGACATCAGGAGACCCAAAGAACTCGACTTTAAGCTAATGTACACCAGTTAAACAAACCCTTTTTTTTGTCACAGATCAAAAACAATAGTGTAAACCACAGATCAAAATGCACGCAACGAAATTTATACAAGTGTAGAATTTAATGCAAATTCAACTACATCAGGAGAGCCAAAGAACTCGACTTTGAATTAAACTAATTCTTTTCCTCCAATACTTCAAACATTCTCCAGTTAGACTCAAAATCCATCAAAAGCAATACACTCAAACACAGATCAAATTATATGAACGAAAATAAACAAAAGAGGACAACTCAATGCGAATTCAACTACCAGAGACATGAAGAGGCCCAAAGAACTCGACTTCAAGCTAATGCACACATGTTTACCACTTTTTTCAATCGTAATATTTCAAACATTCTCTAAGGCTCCCCATCACTTCATATCCATCAAGCCATAGATCAATTGGAAGAGAAAATGGAGCACAGACAAGGATAAGAAAGAAGAGAGGTCGGACCTCGATAACGACGTGGAAATGGCGGGAACTTGGAAGCTCCTCAGATATATGGATGACGTATTCACTACTCTACTCTACCCAATAATTTATACATCTCTTTTTGTTTTAAGTTTTTAGTTTTTTTTAAATAATAAACTACGTACCAAATATTATAAGTTTCCGATGTCTATCTGAAAAATGAATCTGATCAAATCTTAACTACGGCACAATCGCGAGTACTTTGGTGGGCTGGGTGGATTATAGTTCTAAACATCCCACTATACCACCACTTGTACACGGTATATGCATTTCACTTTTAAATTTGGTATGATTTAAGCTTTAAGTATCTGTATCTTTTTAGTCTCTGACTGGTGTTTTAGTATGAATTTTTAATAAATTTTGTTTTTTTATTGAAAATTTCAGTATTTTAATTGGTATTTAATAAAATATTAATGATATAATATATTTATAACATTTAATAATATATATATATATATATATATATATAATTTTAGAACATAACTCAATTTGATTTGACCCGCTTAAACTAAATATATGTACTACCACCTAAAAATTCAATATAGCCACCAATACGGATATATTACTAAACATATTTGAGATAGGGCAGAAAACGAGATATTTGAATTTGTAATTATCACTAATTTATTAGTATAACTGATGCTACAATTGAATGTTAAAATACAAGTAACTTTTTCATCTTTTATGCGAACGTGCAAAATATTTGTTTTAATCAAGAATATCGCCTTGCTCAGCCCTAGCGTTACGAAACTTGGTACCTGATAGCTGGTTTTGATTTGGGATGAACGGACGCCAGATGGCTCATAGTCACCTTTTGTTTTAACCTTTTTCATTTTGTTCTTTTATAACATTGAACATTTAAGCGGTAAATGGATGCCCATCCGTCACCGAGCGACCAGCCAAGTAGTCCTCTTATAAACTATTGATGGAAGAGGCATCTTGAAACGTTTCTTCAAAAATCAAAAGTAAAATTGTCAGTTTGAATTAATTTCCAAGATGGAATTGCACAAAATAAAGAAGCATATCGGAAATATGGTGACAAAATAACAAAGCCAACATCGTTAGTCAACAAGGAATGAACAAACACTGCAGAACTAATAGTACAAAACTCGGGTAATCATTGACTTACAAGCATTTACATCGTATCAGATCAATTTTGGAAGAAATGGCCACAAGAAATTCAAAAATTCCATGCAACGGTTACACGCTTGAGGCCACCAAGTGGTACAGAAAATTTTGCCCACAAATCTCAAGGAAAACAGTAAACTTTGATGAATATACCAAGGGCAAACTGAAGCACCAATGCACTAACAATGACCATCAGTAAGTCACTCCCCTGAATATAAGATCTCAAATTCAGAGCAACAAAACAAGAGGATGCAGAAGCGGTAAGAAGTATAATGACCCAACGGAAGAACTCAACTGGAGCAATCATTAGAACCTGAAAAAGGAATTAGTTAGCCAACTATTAAGTGATATGCTGCCAGGTCATCACATGAGAACAGCATAAGAAACATTGTTCAATTCACACAAAACCACATAAAAGCAAGGGGTTTTTTTTTATAGAGATCATATGTTTAATTGAACTGGTTTTCTTGGCTCATGCATTTCCAATTTGAGTGAGCAAGCATTTATCTTCAAGATAATTGCAAATGTTATTGCTCAAACTTGTAATTCATACGACAGGGGTCCCACAGCATATATCTAATGCATTTTCTGATAGCTTTATAGCCAATTAAATTCCCTCGCTGTAAAATAAATCATTCCTCTGACAAATCCTAGAGCGGGACAATTGTTTACCAAGCCATATTTTATCATCCCTACAGTTTAACCACATCGTTATTACTATTCTCTAGGTCATCATATACAACACAAGCCAGCTATCAAGATTTCAGACTAGTTAAAATATCAAGACACATCACTTGGTTAAAGAGATCAGGATATTTAACTCGGTCATAAAGTCTTTGTCAAAGGGCATGCCAATTTCTCTACTGCCTTTTGATATGATAAAAGAGCTTACAGACACAACCCATCAAAAATATCAAATCATGTTCCATGTAAAACAAAATTATCCAGCATTTTACTTATGAAATGAATATGATAGGGTTGAAGCTGACATATTAAAGATTTATGAAAATAATTACTCACAGTAGCTGGCACAAAGATAAAAAGCGAGTATCCCCACATGCACCAGAGACGAATAAGGCTTGCACTCGAGCCAAAGTACTGAAGCAAAAAGTAAAGTACAGCAGGAACCAAAATCACATAGCCATATATCATACATGCAGCCAAATTTATGTAGTTAACATTAAAGTTCCAAGTCGTGCTCCAATCCACACGTTTGTCCATTAAGTAAGTAGCACAATTTCCAAGTGCAGCAAGCACAAAGATCAATGTTGTTGATATCCACACTGGTCCATACCTACAAATTAATCTATAACAATCAAAATTAACAAAATAAAAATATGACCAGACAGATGATTAATTTAGAAACTCACAGATCGGGATTACGGTCAATTTTCTCAAAGAAGTCTCCTCTCAGTGGATATAGTGAATATCTTATTCTGTCAACTACAACATCCGTATCCACATCGAAAAACTGTGTGTATGATGAGATACTGAACATCCCCTTCCAGCGAGATGCTGACTGCTCATCTTGACCTGCAGAAGGAAAAAGATTTCCACCATATATTAAAGATCCCCACAATATAGAAAAAATACATCGAATAACACAAAAAATCAACAACCACCTAATCCATTAGAAGAAAATCCTGAGGGACAGATGGATTTTGATAAAAGACAAAGAAAATAAAGAAGAGAAGAAGAAGAAGAAGAGGACCAGCCAAAGCAGCATAAAACAATCAATGCTACAGCTGTCACTAATAAAAAACAGATAAAAGTAAAAGGAATTTGGAATTTTACAATCAACATATTACAGATTTTTTTTTTCAAACAAAAAATCATCAGAATTTTTACATAAGGATGTAGGTAGAATTGCAATCAAAGCTATCTATAAATCTTCCTAGTCATTTATGATATCAATCTCTAACTGTCACAGGAGATAGAAAATGTTTCTCATGACTGACCACCCAAAATCGATACTCTTGAAAAAAAACTAGCTACCAAAGCTCATCTTCAAAAAATAAAGAGCTCAAGCACTGACAGCAACTAAGAGGACTCATATCAAACAAGAGGCACCTTTTCATGCATCAGTTTATACTGTGTTGACGACAAAACAAGGAAGAAAGCATAAATTCACACATTCAATGGTCAAGGTTAATAGCAAATACTCTAAGTGGAAAACACAGTCAGGCTCCAGGTTACATTAGCACAAGCAAAAGCTAGACAAACAATTGGGTACCATGATACCTTGTGAACTTCCTGCACCCTGCTGCCCGGGTGGAAAAATTTCCAAATTAGCTTCAGGTACTGCATTTATATTAAGTACAGGGTAAGGGAAGCAGACAACATTTGACTTGGACAAGATAAAGCCAAGAAAGCAGAATGTGTACATTACTACTCAGAAAGCATGTTATTAAAGTAGCGAAGGAAGTAAAATCAAGTAAGAAAACTTTTCTGATTGTTAACACTGTTACAATTACAACATAAAAGGATTTTTCAATGATTAAAGCAAGTAAAAAACATAGTCACATACCTACAAAGCTTACATCCTTTTTATCCTCCTTTATCACAGCCTATAAGAAAAGGAATTAGAACCAAAAAGAATATATCATGCCAATTTAACCACTAGCCTCAATAAACGCTAATAAAGAGGTCAAGTATAATTCCCGAATTAAAATATATATATGTTAACAGCTGTGATTTTTACAATGGAAATTTTCATTTTAATAGCATTTCCAATTTTTCATTTGGGCCTCAACTGCATTTCACAAACATTCACAGGGAAGCCCCAATTTAAGCACTCAATTACACCTATGATATCTTATTTCACTCTTGCCATAGGAAAATAACATAGAAAATATATATATAAAAAATCGAGTCCACAGCAGCCAGCAAAATTGACCAACAATAAGTGGGGGCAAAAGGAAGTAGAGAACAATTTCTATTCTAAATTACAAAAAAAGGACCACAGTAAAATAATTTAGAAATGCATGGTGCATATTAGTGGTAGCCTGTATTAAAAGTTAATGGCGTCTGCTATTGATGGAATTGCTAATCGGAGAGAGTTGGAGCCAGTTAAGAACTTCGGGACCTAAAATTTCCGGCTTTTCAGTGAAATAAGTTACTCAAATCCCTCAACTTTTCATCCGCACCCTATTACTACTTATGTTTCCTAGCAATAAATTTCACAAAAAATAAGAGGCCCATTTACTAACTAAGAATAAGAGATCAATTCCAAACTTTTAGCAAAGACAGATACCTAACAATATATATATATATATTTTAAGAAAAAAGAAGAAGCAGCATATATAAGGATTCATCACTAAAACAAGAATTAACAATTCATAATTATTGATTAACTCAAATTAGAGCCAACATATAATAGAAACCAATTAAAAGCCTTAACATTGCAAAGACTTGTTACAGAACGATCCAACATTCAAAACAACAATCAAAACCGACCAAGTGGATGCACAAAACAAGATATATAGCGAAGAGCAAGAAAAGGCGAGCAAAATGGTTCATCATGAACGAGCCAAAAAAAACAATAAAAAAAAAGGTAGGGGGGGGGGGAAACAGCAGGCGGGGAAAGAGGGACGTACGGGTACGGAGCCGAGGAGGCGACTAGTCGGGAGACTGGAGATGCCGTCGTCCATGGCGGCCAAAGGAAGAGGAATGGGAAAGGTGGAAGGGAAGAGCCCCGTCGTAGGAAGAGGTTTCTTCAAGGATTCATGGACTCCCTCCCTCAAACCCTTCTTCTCCCTTGCAACGGGTCTTCTCTTCTTCCTACGGTACCGCGTTTGAAACGGGTTCTCTGACCACAGTATTTCTTTCCATTTTTTAATTCATTTATTTATTTTTGAAACTATATAATAACTTTCTTTTTTATTTTTTTAAGATCGTTGTGAATAAATTATATTGCACTTTTCATTTGAACCAATTTAATGAGCCTTATTAATATCTCTCTAATGTCAAGATAAAATAAAACTTTATTAATGTCTTACTTATGTACTTTATTTTTTAATATGTATATATTAAACTCGTTATGGAGTATGCAGTGAAAATGATCAAATTAGACGTGTAGTATATATAAGTTATATATGATATAATACACCTTAATGTTTTTATTTTTTAAAATAATACCAAATAGAATGAACGCAAATCAAACCTCCTTTTTATTAACATAAAAATATTTTATCAGGTTAAAATCGGGCTAAATTAAATTGATTTATGATAATTTCCAAAGATATTATTGATAAATTTTAGAGATTTGAGATAGTTATTTTTATGAAAAATAATAAAACTATGTTTAACTTTGACAACTATCTCTAACATTCCTAAAAATTATCAAAAAATTTCCTTAAACATTATCCCAAGGCCCAAGCTATGAACACCCCACTGAGCCATCAGCCAGCGGAGCCAAAGAAAATATGCAATTCACACGACATCGTTAGGGACGACACTTATGATTCATACATGGACTAATGGACTTGATTCACGTGAAAGTGTTAAAAGCTTACTTGCTCGGAAGTAAAAAGTTTGGACCTTTGGTCTATTGTGAGTGGGATGTTTATTCAATAGATCACATGGACATAACTTTCTTTACTCCTCCCCACAATCAATCTCAAAGTACTATTTCTGCATTTTCTTAATCAAATCTGCCTATCGTAGGATTAATTGTTAACTGTTGATTAAATTTGATTAAAACAAAAAATTCCGGCCTTAGAGGTATATGGTCAACCACTTGGCAATCGGATATTTTAAATCCTCTTTTGTTCTTTACATAAAATTTTAATTATTATAAAAGTATATTGTCAACCACCTGGCAGCCGTCTTATGTATCTGCGATGGATATTTCATATCCTTTTTTTTAAAATAAAATTTTAATTATTATACATGCAATTGTAGCATTATATACTATATTATTATTATTTACCCCCCTTGCCCCATAATATATTATAAAAGCTAAAAATAAGATATTTTTCATACTTTGTGTAATTTCTTTTAAAGATAGATGTCACGAGGATTGAATTTTCTCCTAGTTTGATATACATTATTTCAATAAGATGTGAACTAAGTCTTAAACATCATACCTTGGAGTTCAAACTTTAACTCATTGAACAAAAATTACAATTGAGACAAAAGATGGTTTTAACGAGCGGTGCAATTACGCCCATACACATTGAATCTTTTTTCATGAATGCTATTATTTATAAAATTAGCTATAACTTCATTAACAACTGGCCTCGTTGTGGATACTTGTATAGATAAGAGTTTTCAAGGATAATATGTAAGCGAGCATACTCTCATACAGACCTCAATTTTTATTTAAACGTAGTCAGCCTCTTCTTATAATTTTTAGGCACTAGCATTGTAGGTATGAGTCCACATAAATTAAAGTGTCTCACCATTTTCACAATAAGTTTGTTTTTACCCATTGAATCTCTCTTTAAGATCTCTACGCTTCACTAAAGGAGAACTCAATAGTGGCTTTTTACCCATCCCCTCAATGCATTTAATATGTTAACTCGAGTCACTATATAAAGGGATCTTTCTTTTCAAATTTTAGCTTCCTTTCACAAAAGAATATTTTTTAGTCATTAACTCAAATTTATAGCAATTGAGTCATTCTAAACATCATAAAGTTCATTCCAACTTTTGATTTTTCAACTCCAACAACAAGATCTCTTGTATAAAGTCTAGCAGTTATTATAACCCCGCAGAAATCATCACAAAGATCCTTGAAAGTTTATAACTTCACAATTAGTTACCAATTCCTTTATCAAAGTTCTCAAAATTGATAAAATTGTTAGTAACATAATGCAAACTCAAACATCAAACGCTTTCAGCAAAATTTTTGGAAATATTACAGATAAATAAATCCAAAAATAGAAAAGAGTTTGCAAATTTGTTAACACGAATTTATAATTTCGCAAAACAAAACACAATGTTAAGGTTTACCTTTATCGCCTAGAGCACACCAATGAGCATTGACTTACAAACTCTCGTAATCAAATTTCATTAGTTTTATAATTTAATCAATGCTAAATAAAAAATGCAATAAACCATACCAAATTTCATTACTTTGAAATTGCTGAAAATATTAGAGCAGAAGGTATGAAAATTGCAAACCTGAAGGATGAATCAATAAGAAGAAACTCACTTGAAATCACAAAATATGAGACAAGTTATGGTAGACACTTTATACAAAGCAATATAGTCGCTCTCTACACTAAGACCTCCTGTGGCTTAATCACTTCGATGATTCAACGGATTCTTCTCCCTACGCGAGTGTAGCAACAATGGAGGCACTATCTTTCATCTCACAAGCCAAGACAAGAATGGCTTTAGGAATACTAACGAAACACAAAGTCACAATCAGCTGGATGAGAATAAGATTCAAGTGTATGTTCTTAATCTCATCCTTATGCCCTCTCTCTAACTCTGTAGTTTTCAAATCTCTTACACCTCCAATGTATAAACGTAGACGAGGACTCTTGGTATACCACAACAACTTGAAGCAACTAGTAAAATCACTTAGCTTTTACTGTTACGTTGATTTTATGTATTAATCCATGCGTCAATGTAAAAGATAAAAGCATTAAAGAAGGGCATAAAAACAGTTTTAAAACTCAAAATCCAACGGTTTAAACGTTATAATTCATAAGCGCCAGTGATTTAGCATGGTTTGAATCCTACAACGAATAGGATGATATCACAAGAGAACCTACAACATTCTGGGTTTATTCACCAAACAAATGTAGTTCTTTCCGTTAAAAACGTGTTTCTGCAAGTGAACATGGAGACAGCTAGGTAGTGCCGTGGACAACCATGCTAATACCAGTAGGTTTTCTAAATCCACCACCCAACATTGCACCTCTGAGATCGCTCACATCATTCCAACGACCTTCTGCAGCATAAATATTTGAAAGCATGACCTTGTATGCGGGTTTCTGTGGGTCGATATGGAAAAGACGACGAGCCACAATTTCAGATAATCTAGAGTTCTCATGAATGCAGCAACCAGATAGCAATGCACCCCAAACACCAGAATCTGGAATTATAGGCATGGCCAAGATTAGATTGCGAGCATCTTCAAGATCACCCAATGACACAAGAAGCTTCACCATGTATACGTAATGCTCCATACCTGGAGTCACGCCATAAATATTCTCCATTCTTTCAAACAACTCCTTTCCTTCATTTGCAAGCCTGCCATGGCAACAAGCACATAGAAGAGCAGAAAATGTAGAGCTGTCAGGTTTAAACCCCTTCTGCAACATTTCCTCAAACAATCTGATAGCCTCATTCGCAAGCCCATGGATTCCAAGTCCAGATATAGCAGCATTATAAGCCACCAAATTCTTCTCTGGCATATTCCCAAAAACATGGAGGCTTAATCTGATAAAACCACACTTGGAATACATGTCTGTTAGAGCGGATGACACTCCTGCTTTTGTTTCCATTGAATGTCTGATAGCATAAGCATGAACTTCCTTCCCAGGTTCCACAGCTGCTAATTGAGCACAAGCAGCTATAACAATAGCAAGCAAGACATGATCAGGTGTCATCTCACCAACCTCATTCATTTTGGAAAACAACTTCAATGCATTCCCACACTCCCCAGATTGTTGAGAAAAACCAGTTATCAGAGCAGACCACATAATCAAATCAGGATGAGCAAATTCACTGAAAACCTGGTGTGCCAAAGCCAGGTCATGACACCTTGAGTACATGCTCACAAGAGCACTAACAACATGAGCTCCTGAATCAAACCCACCCTTGACACAAACCCCATGAACCCCACTACCAACGGCCAGCAAATTCGAGCCACAAATGGAGGAAAGCAACGCAACCGTCGAATACCCATCTGGCCTCACTCCAAGTTTTCTCATTTGGCCAAAACACTCAAAACATTCAAACCAGCAATTGTCACCTCCATAACCAGACAGCATCGCATTCCACGACACCAAGTCTCGCACACGCATTCCATCGAACACCAACCGCGCATCACCAACTAGCCCAAGCCTCGAGTACGCAACCACCAGCGCTGCACCGGAGATGGAGCTCCTCCACGTCCCACCAACGGCCATCATCCCATGCACCAGCCTACCCATCCAAAGGTCGAAGCTTTCCGCCGCGGCACGGAGAAGGCAAGCGAACGTGTACTCGTCCGGCGCCGTCGCCGCTCTAACCATCGACGCGAAGAGAGAAAACGACTGGGCGAACTCGCCCTCCTTGGCATGAGCTCGAATAATGGCGTTCCAGAGGAAGACGCTTCGTCGGGGACAGAGGTCGAAGAGCCGGCGGGCGGAGCGAAGGCGGCCATTGATGGCGTAGAAGCGAAGGATTCGGGTGGCGCAAAATGGGTTTGTGGAGAGGAAGAGTCTGATGAGCTTGGCGTGCAATTGCTTCGTTCGCCACAGTGTTAGGCGTGGCTCAGAGAGCTCCCTCAGCAGCCATGGCGGGAACGATCGCATGCAGGAGAGGGGAGTCCAAGTTCCCAGACTCTAGGAGTCTCGCCGTCCCGCTGTTTTTATAAACTAGATTTTGTTAAATCGTTCCATAATTAATAAATGAATTTTTAGAGTTTTTTAAATTACTAAATAAATAGGTTCTTTTTTCCAAATCAAATTAAAATAAATTGTCTTTGATTTAAATAACATGAAAAAAAGCACCGCATCAAATTCTCTTTAACGGTTTAATTAGAGAATTTTCCTTATGATTTTTCTCTGAGCGTTTATAAATAAAAAGAAAAAATAAAAAATACATTTATATATCATCACCACTATTTTCTCATTACATTTCTCCAACGCGAATTTGAGAGGAACCATTCCAAGCGATGGGCCGGTTTTGATAATTTAAATGGCTGGTTGGTTAATCGTGCAGATACTGCAGCCGGCTCATGCAAAGGTGGAGAGGATGTTCTTCTTGATGGCGAGCTCATCAACCTTCAATGCGATGATAGACTGCAAACACATAATGTAGCCAGAATTTATGCATATGATAAAAACCAGGCATCGTAAAAGGGTCCATAAATCAATAGAAAAAAATTGCAATTGCATTTCTTAAGCAAATAGGCCAAGCTCAAACAAAGTTCCAAGGCCACCAATAGCACCTAAAATGGAAGTTTTGGTAATGTAGGCACATAGCTAAGCATTACTTTCTGAAGCATGCGCTCAAGCCGCTCCCTTTCATTCTTCGCATAGTCGGCACCTTTTTCAATATATTTTTTGGCAGTCTTCAAATAGATCAGTTCATACCTGGTAAAAGCAAATGCATTTGGAACTCACAACAGGCTTGGAAAGCAAGCAGATATATGAGAAGTAACAGTCTATGTTTTTTCGTAGCTATACCTTGCAGTGAGCTGCCCCCAACTCCTTTTACATTTTAGACAGATAGATTTGTGCACATCATTTGCAGCACTGACGAATTCCTTGACCAGAGTGCTTAAACTAGAAACAACTCCAGCCTGACAAGCCAAAACGCCTTACAGATTAATTTAAATCGCCCACAAAAATTCACAAAATCATGTGTAAATGACCATTGTTATTTTACCTCATAAGTTAGTTGTCTTTTCCCATCACGTCTTGTTAAAAAAGTTCAAGAAGTCGTATAAATCGCACCCTCCATCATAGTCTTCACCAGCCTTGTTGTCCTCGGGGAAAATTTCCAGTGTCGGGTAACCACCGACTTCATACTTGCAAGGGAACATTTTATCTATTAGAAATGGATTTTAAAACCATTAAAAGATGCAGAAGTAAAATGAATCTCAAAAGTACATAATCTAATGAAACTCACAAGTGCTAATAACTCAAACCAATGGATACATTCTGCAATTTTACTACACAGTGATGCGTTCAGAAACATAACTCTCTCTTAGGAAAAAAATAACATTAATGACTATTATCCACAGATTTTTTAATATACTTACTTTTCAGCCAGATCCTTGTATTTATCAGCATCAAGATTGGCAACTACAACATCGTCACTTTTGAAAACTGTGGCTACATTTCTCGTATATCTGAAAGACAAAACAGTTAAAGATGTTTAGACACACTTAAACACCTTATTGACGCTCTCGCAAAACCAAAGTTAAGAACTTCAGTTTTCACAATGCTGTTTCATACTTACGGGAGCAAGATTTTTGCAGTGCCCACACCTATGGTAGAAATTAAATGTTGATATTAGAATCACACATGCTGCAAAACAAATAGAAACTCCAAAGGATACCCATATAAAGCCTCGACGAACTCACCATGGTGCATAGAATTCAACAAGAACATCCTTGGTCTGATCCAATACCACATTGTCAAAGTTTTCATCTGTAGGGATCGCTCGCCAACTTTACATTGGTGCCTGCATAAGAAGAAACAGATTTGCCTAGAACCTAAGACACATAAACACAACATTCAACATGAGTGGAGTTTATAACACAAGAATGGGCTTTGAAGAAATTCAATAGAAGTGGGCCAAGATCTCTACAACAAAAAATACAGCAAAAAGACTCAAGGATTGTGTTGAAGTAATTTCAACTGTGATGGGCATGAAACAAGCAACACACCTAGAAGAATGCCACTGCATACATCACGTTGTCATAATATTCAATAACTACCACAAGCTTTTCCAACACAATAGCCGGTCAAAATTTTGATCGTCTTCACTATAGAAAGCCAAACAAGAACACATAAGCATCAGCCGTACCTCCTTCAGCATTAACAAACTCAACCAGTGCTTCTGCTGTTCTTCCACCTTCATACCTGCATGACATATTATTAGAAGTCCACGTGTTGCTCGGGCACAAAACTGAAAAAAATAATTGCATCCAATCAAATTTAATACTTTTTCGGCTCCAAGGAGTTTTTGGGAAACCATCTAATTGATGGGTATACTCTAACTCCATTTTTACTGCAAAGATTCTTTGGTCATCAAAATCGACTTGAAATATCCATTGAAATGCTTAGGAGACAAAAGTGGCAGAGAAAAGAAATGTAACTTACTCACAATTAAAAAACACAAATTTGTTCTCAGCTCAAGATTGTTCTCAGCTAAATTTGTTAATCAGTAAAAACAAGTTTTCCTCAGATAATGTGAACCGGAAAATAGCATAACTAGGACATTGTCTTTGAACTTCCAATACAGAAGCGTAATTGAGCCGCTTATAAATGAAAAGACATCACCGCTGAACATGGTTTTCTACTCAACATAAAGAAGGAAAGACTTGTATACTCCACTAATTTTAATTTTAGCTAATGTCAACATCCAAGTAGACACACTAGACACAATCATCGTCTACAACTTACTGACATTTGAGAATAAACTTATTCTGTTTGAAAAATATAATTCTTGTCACAATGAACAGGCCATATCAAACTTAGAGGAGTTTGACATTGGATGCCATTTCTGCTACACTCTTTTAAAAATTAGAACAGGTAAATGAACATGGAGAAGCATTATCAGTGTCAGTCAATTTATTGTTTCTGTGCATGAGATCACATTTACAAGGGAAACTAACAATACAATGCCAAATATAACAAATAAGATGTATTATTCAGGTATATAATTCTTGAAAAAACTTAAAAATACATCCACTCTTTATACAACATATAAAAATGAACCGTATTGAGTATCAAGTGCGAGTAAATGTAACATCCACGTATAATACAGGTCATTGTTACCTTCAAAATGCTACCGTCTATAATTCTACATGGATCAATGGCACGATCAACTTGGAATCAGCAACGATTTATCCTTCCAACATAAAAAGAAACACACTTTTCCAATCAGAACTTCTTGCGATTTCTTAAAGCCGGCGCATAGCTTCCTGAAATCAGGTGCACGCTTCTAACAATGCCCACACCTGCACAAAGACCACAACTGATTAAATTTCAGATGGTATAAGCTCCTCCAAGGTTCATGCCCGGCACCTCCTCCTTCCTTAGTCAAATGGTATAAGCTCAAAGGATTGTCCTTTGTAATAGACGGGTCTCTCGAAGAACCTCTCAGGAAGGAACTCATTGGGGCAAATCCAACATGTTGGGTCTCTTCCAAAGGCAAATGTACCGATGATTATTCGGGTCTTGGGGGCAATTTCGAATCCATTGATTGAAAATTTTTGGATGGACTCATGTGGGATGATCAAAGGATTTGGCGGGTGCATTCTCAGTGTTTCATTCAAGATGAGCTTCAGATAGTGAAGTTCTTTTGAATCAGTTTCCTCCACTGTTCCCTTGTTGCTAATGGTCATTCTGATTCCTTCTTGGACTTTGCTCATCACCCTACTGTTCCTCATCAGCTCTGCCATTGCCCAACAAATCAGTGAAGAGCTTGTGTCTGTTCCACCTATAAATACATCCTGCAAAATGACGAAGATAGATAAAATTAATGAGCAGTTCAGTTGGTGTACTTAACTCTTTCAATGAATTAGGTGTTTGGGTTTCTACATTGAGCTATGTATTAATATCGGAGTCTGACATGCTTTCTCATAACTTTTCAAGTTCAAATTATGGTTATGAATAAGTTTAAAAAGGGTTGATATTGAACATGGCAGATCTATGTACTTTTCAGTGTTGGAGGGATCGGATAAAGTGGTTGTGCAATTGGTGCATTAAACTTAGGCAATGAAATGTAGGTGTTTGAGCTTTTATATTAATGACTTTAGCATTAATTTTATGGAATAGATTTGATAATTCATTTTATTGTATAAAGGAGAAGGGTTCACAAGAGACATTCGAGTATCTAAAACTTTGTCATTTATAATTGAATAGATCGAAGTTTCGTATTCATAGCCGGAACACCTTTTGGATATGATGTGAGATAAGAAGAAGACATAATAATTAAGTTTTCGAACAAATGAATGCAAGAAGAATTGTAGAAAACTTCACCATGAGAACGCCTTTGATGTGGTCTCCCGTCAGGTGCAACTCATCTTGCATTCTAAGTAGCACATCAACAAAGTCGTCTTGATGTAATTCCCTTGATCTATTTTTGTGAAGATGTTCATCTATCACAACCTCGTAGAAATAATTGAGCAGAAGGAAGACCCTGGTGAGCCTCGCTTGGTGGCCTCGGACAACGTCAACCCACGTCGAAAATGGAAAGTAATCAGCAGCAAAAAAGCCTCCAAACATGGCCTGTGCTTGATTGACAAGGCCATGGAACATCCTATCTTTTCCCTCAAATTGATATATTTTTCCAAGAGCAATCCTGCAAATCACATTATTAGCAAGACAATGTATAATCTCACTAAGGTCAATAAGACCACCATTTGAGGAAGAACAATGTTTGGCTATGCTGTTCAAAGTTCCGGTCACTTCTTCCTCTCTAATGTGACTAAATGATTGAACCCTTTTGAGGTTAAGTAGTCAAGCATGGAAACCCCCTGCGCATCTGCCTTCAATATTCACCATATGGAGCGAAGGCAAT
This sequence comes from Piper betle, assembly GCA_033002965.1. Lineage (NCBI taxonomy): Eukaryota > Viridiplantae > Streptophyta > Magnoliopsida > Piperales > Piperaceae > Piper > Piper betle. The sequence goes on along the minus strand of JAURVB010012020.1, from coordinate 20,278 downwards.
GTCAAGTGAGTTGTATGAAAGCTTTCTGTGAGACACAAGGGAAGGTCTACTACAAGTAACATGATCATGAGTTTTAAGAACCTGTTCAGCAAGTTTAGCAAAGGAAACAACAATGGCAGGTACAACCAGCTGTAGATACATGAGAGGACCATGCTTTTGAGATAGTTGCATCAAGGTTTGATGAAGTGGAGGGGAGAGTGGTGCAAGTTGCCAAGGATTGGAAGCTTTTTGGGTCCGGGAGGAAGTTTGATGTTTTTGTTTCCTTTGCTTGCCTGCCTAAGAAGAATGACCAGAAGAATAAGAGCACCAAAGAATAGACGAGGCCAGGAGAAGGAGGATAGGACTGGGTGAGCCATTGAAGATGCTAGTGAAACAAGCAGTGGCAAAGGGCACCCCTTATAAAACAGTAGTTTGCAGGAAAAAAGTCATTAGCACTGTGCCGCCACTACAAACATTGAGTATTTATACATCAAATAAAAGGGAGAAGGAATTTTTTATTATTATTTCAAAGTGTGAAAATAATGTATAGAATTGGATAAACCCCACCATCAGTAATACACAGTTGCCTTTTTATTTCGTCTTTTCCAAAAGACAAGAGAAGGTTTGATGGGATTATCAACGTCTTCTCTTAATTTAGGAAGCATGAATGGTGCGCCTGTGACCTACCAACAGCAGAGGCATATTTTATTTGGAAATTGTTACCAAAATGGCTTGTTTTAAAGCAAGGACCATCCACAAAGTCCAGGCCTTCAAACGGTACACGAAAGCTGCAAGTCATACGAGGGGGTCCAGACCTTCAAATGGCAAGATCCTACATAGTTAATTGTGGGAAGTGTTAATTTCCGACGGTGTTTATAGGTTAAGACGAATGCAACATTTTCTTACTACAAATACCAATGGCAGCAGCCATAACTGCTTCATAATATCCTGCTACCGCCGATCGATTCATGAGCTAGTAAAAAGTCAACTTAAAACATGATGACTATATGATCACCATAAAAAATTGAGGAAAAGAAAACATGAATTTAGCATATGAGATGTGATCTACTAAACTCCACCTGCTATTATCATATGTTTTGAACCGGTACAGCTTAATAATTTGGCTGCTTACAACTCAACCACAGGAGAAATCGCATTCATGTTGGCATGACAAACCATATCACAATTTAACAATGCAGATAAGTTGACTCCCCACAATTATCACTTAGCCTCATTTTCATATTCCTCATCGTCGTTGTCCTCGTCATCATCGTCATCATCGTTTTCGTTGTCAATTTCATCTGGCTCCTCAAACGAGAAATTGTACTTTGGGAAATCTAAAAAACCTGCCCTGTTCTCGCTATTAGGTCCAAAATCCGGACCATATTTCGTTCCCCTGTGTTTGACAAGTAGCCAACGCAAAAGCCGGTCTTCTTGATTCAAGTAGTGAAGTTCCTTGTTAAGATTGGGAGTGGCCATCATTGTCATTTGCAGGAGCTTACCCTATACAACCACTATCAACATCAGGAAAACACCGAAAAAATCCCAAAAGTCCTGAAGAAGTAATCTTTCAATGGAACAGGAAGAAAATAACTAGAAAATAAAGAACAACTGTTTTACAGAAAATTAAAGAATCCTTGGTGCCTATATATTAGTCAACCAAAGCCATTTACCACTTTTCCTATCCAAGCATTGGAGATGGGGAATCCCAAATAAAACTCTTTTCCATCTTCTCCTTCCACCTTACTCCAAATAATCGAGTTCAAGAACATGGTCTAGGATTCATTCCACTTATTCTAAATAACAATATAAAAAAACGCAATTAATTGTAGAGAAAGATGGTTACAGCATTTTCCACCACAAGTTACTAGAGTCCTAGCAGGGGGTGAGGAGAAAAATTATATATCAAATGTAAAACTGCATACTTAAATTTCACTTTTAACTTGCTTGCCTAGCTAGGATGATCTCTTTAATCTATGTGACACGAAGTCTAGCCAAAATCTGACCTTTTCTATGCTCTTCAAATGCACAGGACCATTGACTGCAAACAACTTTTTAATACAAGTTCGAGAATTTGGGAGTCCAAAAGGAAGGGAAGGTCACAGGCTTCAATCATTTTATCCTAAGAGTAAAGCTAGATTTATTTCTCCATACGGGAAAAATTTATGCCACAGTAAACTTACAGTTTTGAAATGAACAAAATGAGAGAAATTAAAGTCATGATAAAGATGAAACAAATAATGTCCCCAACAAAATTTGTGGCATTCCCACCTGGTAGTATCTTCCATCAAGCTTCTTGATTCCATATCCCAGGAAAACATTCCCAAAGGATTTGATGTCAGTAATTACTCCATTTCGCCTAAAAACATGTTGTGCAATTCGCACAATCAAATCTAGCTGGCCTTCCTTCACCACACGAGGCTTCACTAAAAGCATGCAATCATAGAGTGGCATTCTCTCTCTCTCTCTCTCTCTCTCTCTCTCTCTCTCCGAACAGAACACGACCTGCAAAACGCAAATTAATCACAGATAAGGAAGAACACCGGCTCAAAGTACTGAAAGTTTCTGTCAAAACCTTGACAAGTAGTTCGCTCACAAAAATCAAACAATGAAACAGCAGCAAAACATGCACCAATCCACAGACACTCGAGCTTCCAAGGCCAGGTTCAAACCTCTCTTTTTTGAAAAAATTCTCCAACGCTTACCAATATGATATCAGATTTTGTGCACAAAGAAAGCTAATAAAGCAAAAGATTGAGACTTTCATCAAATTTCGTGGTCATACTAGCATCTGAGAAGACAAACAAACACGCCAACAAAGCGAGGATAACGCAAATAGCAACAACTGAAGTCCCCGCCACGATGAAGTCTATACCCCCGAAACTACCCCAGATAAAAACAAGGCAGACCAAACGGAAACCGCCGAGAATCATCAAGATAAAGAGATCGCCCACCTCCGCCGTCAAGCTCCGACCTTCGCCGCCGCCGTCGAACCCCGCCGGCGATTGGTATGACGAAAAGCGGCGGCCAGGTTTTGAGGTTGGGTACAAGCGGGCCTGGGCATCGCCGGAGTAGATTCTAGCCGTCCAAGTGAGGGAGGCCCATGTATCAACGACTTTGCGTGGGCTGTAAATGGTCACCGATTAATCGACCATCCGATTCTTAATTATAGCATAAAAATGGCGAAGAATTTATTAAACCATATAATAAAAGATATTGTGAAAAAATTAGTTAATTAAACCAAGTCGACCTCGGTTATAAAAAGTGATGATGTAAGGCTCTGCATAACAGTTTTAATTATTTAACTTATTTTTATTTAATTATTTTACAGTTAACTATAAAACACATCTCTATCTCGATCATAATCTTAAAGTATTTAATTGTTTAAGTTTATTTTGGATGAGATTATCAATTTAACTTTTTTAATTGCTTATTTCTAGTTTATAACACTAGCTTACTATAATTTAGATGGTTAAAATATTTTATATTTTGTGAGTAAAAAATTAATTTAGATAATTATAGTTTATAACTTTTTTAATATTATTAGTTTATAATATATAAAATGGTAAAAATGTAACCATTGATTAACCGTTAGCTGGCGACAAAATAATAAAAATTTAATTCATGACTTGATTACAGTAAAAATTTTTAAAACGGTAAATAGTGATGGCGAATGTTATTAACGGAGTCGTAAGTGAAACGTTTATTGCTAAGCCAAAATATAATTCTTATCTGAACTTTTCGTTTAAAAATGGCAAGAACAAGTTCCGTCCTTGAACTTCAATTTACATGAAAAAAACCTACAAACATGTTGATCCTGTCGCTTACATGCAGTATGCCCTATTTGTCTACGCAAATCGTGAACGAATGTGGAGACGGCAATGGATGATACATCAGGCCTTCCGTCAAACATTCGAGATTTTCATTTTTTTCTTTTCATTTTTTTCATTATTATTGCTTCCTGGTAAAAAAAGATGCCAAATAAGAACGCTTTTATATGTTGGACGGCAAGCTCTAAGGTTTCTTCAACTAACCGCGCAAGAGCGCAATTACAGAGTATCTATATTGGGGAGAACAAATTACGCATTGAATACAATTTCATCGTTATACTACCATCCATTAAAAATACAAGATAAGCATATACAACAAATTCTTTTGACCAAGTAAATGATTACAAAACAACTCAATGCCTACACGCAAAATGAACATATTAGGAAATAGGAATGACAACAATTGCGTTGAACATAAAATGTTCGCATGTTCCACAAATCTATATCATGAACGGTGCAGCTTGATGTGTAGATCTACAGCTACCAAAGAGTAGCACATGTTCCACACATTGGGAGATTGGGAGAGAACCAAATTATGTTGCAACGAAAAAGCATCCCTGCACTAAAAACTTCAGCATTAGACGATAGCTCATTAAGAACAACTTACATGCCACAAATAGTCACATGATCAATCCACATGAGACTGAGCAATAGGCCTCTGCTCAATTAATCGAGACAAAAAAGACACAAGTCTTCTATCCAATCATAGATTTCACACTTGATAACAAAAGCATTCACCCATATGCAAACACAACACCAGTTTCCTTGTCTAATTGAGTAGATTTTTTTCTCAAAATGAACCCCATCAATTATCGTTTGCAGATTACTTAAAACTGAAATGTCGCAGAGAAATGGCATTCCTCGCCTAAAAATCAGCAGTTAACATGGAGATCAATCATAAAATGCACGATATCGTTACTCTAAAAAGGGGAAAAAAAGGTCCAATGCTGCATATAGACAAGAGTGACACAGAAAACGATCCTACAACTAAAAAACAACTCCACATCGCTTGTCTTGTCGTATTCTAATCATCAAACTGCAACCCACCAAAAATTCTAAATCCAATTAACTCCTATGAAAAACACTCTTAATTTTTTTATTTCAAGATCATTGCTCAGTCTAGCATATCTTTGCTTCATTGTCAGAAAACATAGTACACCATGTAAAAATACAAAGTCGTGAGGCTCAGAACTTAGTTAATAATAGAATCTAAATAACTTAAAAAGAAATGTATTTTGTCAGCTCCAGGAAAAGAGAGCAACTAAATAATTATTTTGGTAAAAAAACAATTACCCTTGATAAATGGCCTATAGGTAAAACTTCGAAACATGAAATACATTCAGTCCTTCATAGAAGAATTTATGAAGTTGTTTAAAGGCAGGCTATACTAATATCCTCACAAACTAACCCAGAGTTCAAGAAAACTTGAACATTGCATCTTTCATTAGCAAAAAAGCAACAAGAAAAAAAGAAGAAGAGAGAGTTTACCAGAAGTCTTATGTCTGTGCGTTGTCACCACCATCACACATCAAAGTTCACTATAATTGCGCCACACAGCACGAAACTCCTCTCGGAATGTGTTCAAACGAGCTTTTAAGTTAGGTGTTCTAAAACTTGCATGGAGCACAGTTGCTACAATCATAGAAAGAACATCATATAGTACCGAAGGAAATAGGGGAAACAACATGAAATGACATATAAATGACCAAAAAATAGGGCATTTACCAAGAAGTCCAACAACGAACGCCAACAACACTGTGAGTAAATTGCAGGAAGTGAACCATAGGAGACAGCCAGCTGATTTTTATTTTTATTTTTTAAAAAAACGAGGTTAACTATAGCCATCAAAAATAAAAAACACAATCATAAAATGCATACCAAATGAGAAACATAGTACAAACACCCAGCGAGGCCACCCACAGATATGAATTGCTCTTTTTGTCGAAGGTCTTCCACGAATAACAGGACTGCAAAGAAAATCAAGTCAATGCATATTTATCCCAAGTTCTCTACATATGTTGGATTTTTTAGTCAAATATAAGCAGTTATTTTTATCATATAAAAAGAAACAATCCTCCTCCTTATTCTAAAAACTGATCGTCACAATCATAACGGCTTTAAGAAGAAGATCATGTACAATCACTTACGTGATGGGTGGCCTCATTTTTGCAGCTAAATGTGGGGAAAACTGTCTGACAGTTCTTGTGACCTTCTCATTAAAAGTTACTGCAAAGCTGCATTTAACAGCTCATCAACAAAATAGAACTAAAAGTGACCTTCTCATTAAAAGCGACCGATAATAAAACAGTGGGTAACTAAATTTTTAAGCACCATTTAGAGATCACACGTAAATAAACTCAAATTTTATAGCACAACTAACTGCATTTTTATCATTCAGGTCATGACCATGGAAAAATGGCCTCAATGTAGATAAAGCTTTGAATATCCATGAAATGCAAGACAGGTAATACTGCTATCAAGAACCACAGAGGACACTTAACACTTCGGAAAGTGATTTTGTAAAGCACGTTAATTTATCAAATTAGTATATTATAAACAAAGCCCTGCAGTGTATTAGGCAACATGAGTACTTGTAACCAGGCTAGACTTTATGCAATGCCTTAGAAGAGGCTCCGCGCAGAAATAGGTTCTACTAACACAGAAACTTCGATTTACAAATTCCAAAAATCTACATACGAATTTGTCAATAGAAGTTATGGTCGTATAAATAGGCATGCATTAGTGGCATAATGTCAGAATACACACCAAAATCATATAAAACTTATAACTTCAAAATGAAAATTTACTTCTCGTAACCAGAGAATGGTAATACATTTTCATACATACCTGTCATTTAAAAAAGCAATACTTAATGCTGTCAAAAGAGCAGCGATAATTGCAAGAGGCCTTCTGAGAAAGCCCATTCCTAAAAAACCAGCATCATAAGTTATTGTATCCTATTAGGAGAAAGTTATAGCATGGACAAAATGAATAGGAGAAATTTACCAAGGATGAAAATGATCATCAAAAAATAGTTTGTCCGATAGCTGAAAAAAAAGGAAGTATAGAGTCAAGCAACAAATACCATGAAGTCAACAATATTATTGATAATTGAATACATTGATCAAGCAACTAAAAACAACATCAAAGCATCTTAAACTCATTTATCTCTTTAATGGTTGCAGCATTTAGAAAGGTACCGAGTGCCAAAAGTAAAGATTTTATTTTAGAACGAGTTTCACACCACTGAATACAAGAGCGACCAAGCAGTCTTATACATGTGGTGAAGGTGGTTGCAGAGATCCTATATTGAAAGTTAAATAATAATAATGGCACACATAAATACACCAAAAACTACCATGCACAAAGCTGAAAATGCAGAACAAGTAGGAAAATAATATCAATAAAACACATTAAAAAACTTATATTACCCCAAAACTCTTATTTCTATGTTCCACATAAAATCTTAAAGCATACCAAATCTCATATAACAGCTCAAGTTCAAACTAATTGAAAACAAGGCAATAAATGCGGCAAGAGTATACTCACACTGATCTGGTAATTCTCAGTTTGAAGAGAAAAAGATACAATGCAAGTCTCCGTTAATAATTTGGTAGTGAGTGTTATGATGGAAAAAACCTTCCAACTTTATTTTGAGAGAAGAGAATCCCCCAACTAATACACTTGCCAAGGAGTGATAAAGCTATCTTGAGTTGATAATGTCTTTGATATATTCGATTGTATATACCGTGTGCCAGATATGATGATCTAGTCAACAATGTAGTTAGGGTAGTTTCTATTTGCATTGCCTAACTGTTGACAGTTTTGTCACTAGACATCCTCATTTATATGGTCAGGTATTCTGATAATCAATGAAAAAGTTTAAATTTCTCATGACTCACAAAGAAACAAAGCAAAGGCCCAGTTATCTGATTTCCATAACACATCGTCAAAATATAACAAAAGTAGGAGAAAGCATCAGCAGAAGAAGCTTAACTCAACATATTACATGCAAATTGATCAACTCAAACACAATTTTGAAATGCGAAAGAAGACGTTTACTATCAAAGGTTGAGACTATCTGTCAATTATCGTCATCATTTTACAACATATCAGGAACGAAATTCAACAATATTACATGAAACTGATCAACCCGATCATAGTTTTGAAAAAGAGAAAGAAAATGATTGGTATTAAAGATTGCACTTTCTGTCAATAGTCGTCGTCATTTTACAACGTATCATGCACGAAATTCAACAATATTACATGAAATTTGATCACCCCAATCACAATTTAGCAAAAACAAAAGAAAAATTAGCAGTAAAGACTGCACTTTGTATCGATCACATCATATTGCAACAGAACATGCATACAACTCACAAGTATTACATGTGAAATGTTCAAAGAAATCACAATTTCGAAATAAAACATGAAAAGAAGAAGCATCCACGTAAAGATCACATTTTTTAATATAAATCATCGTCACCAAAAAACAACAGACCGCGCACACAATTCAAGATTACCACATGCAAATTGATCAACTCAATGTCGACCGCCTTGGGCCAGGGAGATTAAAAAAAAGAAAGAGAAAGGAGCATACTAGTAAAGATTGCATTTGAGGCGGCTGTTCCACTTGGAATAGGACCTGGGGAAGGTGAAACGGGAGAAGAATTCGGGGAGAGGGCGAGGAGGTGAGGACCAATCCACCTCACGAAGGGCGTCGATCAGATCCTCGGCCGTCACGTTCCCCCAATCCATCGCCAACAAAACCCTCCAACAACCAACAAACAACCGATCACTCCCCTTCCACCCCTCCTCCAAAAAATCAAACCCAACCAACCCACCCGAAAAGAAGAAGGCGACGACGGAGAGGAAACTAGGGCGGGGGCAAGTTGCGTGCGGGGGTTGTCAACGACGATGCGTCGGAAGGAGAACTTCCGGTCGTCTTCGGCAGAGTCTATTATTAACCGAGCTCTTGTTGCCTTCAACTCCGACTCCTTTCAATTTATTTTTCGAGTTTGGGTCGAAAGAATCTCCAAAATCGAACTAATTTGACCCGGTTTGTTTACCTTAAACCCCAAAGCTCAATTTACAAATCTATAATTTATTTATAATAATTGACCTCTTTATTTAAAAATATACATTTTATTCCTTTTATAAAAAATTTTTTTAAGACTCCGCCGAGCCAAGGCAGTATAGGCACTAAAAATTTTATAAAAAACTTTTATCAAGTTTTTTCCTAAAAAAATAACTTTAAACAAGTTGATAATTGATTACTCAAATCAAATTGAACTTAGTTAGATTTTAAATCTTTAAAAATTTAACTTCCACATTATGTTATGGATATTTACACGTATTGGTCTTTTTATTTCCTTTTAAAATTAGAATGTCAATATGTCGCGATACTATACAAGACAATCGCAGAAACACAAAAATCTGAGTCTACAATTTTAGGGATAGACAGCGTGAGTTTTTAGGAGTGGTTTAATGAATATGAGGATTTATTTTATAAAAAATTACGGCAGAAGTTAAAATATTTACAAATGTAAAATTGTTTCTCTTCCTGATGCCACATTCACTGAGACCCGAAAACTGAGTTCTAAATTTACCTATTACAGCTAAATTGATGCCAATACCACCAAATTATGATTGTTCACTGCAGCAATGCTTAACCGTTCAAATTGATAACAAAGGACGACAACAACAGTGAAACTAGCAAGCCTGAACTTTTGAATTCAATTCTTCCACTTTTAATTCTATATATGGTGCCTGAGGAAAGCAACCGACCTTCTCCTGAACGAAAACATTATCTATGAAAGACCCATCTCACTCATTGACAGGCAAACAGTTGAAGAATTACCTTATTTCAACGTTATTGATTCAAACGTGCTCGAGAAAGTGATCCGTCAGCCATTTGGCCAAATATCACATGAGAAATTGAGTTATAGAGAACATTGATCAGCTGAATTCCTATGATAGATTGCATAGGTGAACCATATTCTAAGCAACAGGAGGCCTAAGCATGTGATCTTCAGAGGTGTCTACCGCAGCCGGTGGCATCCATTGCCACATTGCTATAGGAGGAAATGACGGCACAGTTTTGTTATTATCAGCGAAAGATGTCGCAGCATGGAATGCAGCTGTAGGCTGAGTGTAAGTGAATGGAACTCTAAGCCCTTCCATTATTTGTTCCAATCTCTCTTTTCAGCCTTAAGCTTAACTTTTTCATCCCGAAGCTCCATTTTCTCTGCCTGTAAGATCAAAACTATGCCCAGTTAAAAGCATTCTCATGTCTACCAGCTATTCTTCATTACCAGCAATGAATCACTCATGAAATGCCTTCGTCCATGTAAAAGCAAATTGGATTCCATTATGTCAAGATTCATGATGAAAGGTGACGACTATAAGTACAAAATATAATATTAACCAGATAAGGTAATAAACGTGATAAGTCACTCACCTTCACATTCTTTATCGAGTCTTTAAGAGATTCATTTGCTTCCTTGAGATTCTTTTCTTCATTACGCAGTTGACTTAGAAGGCGAGTCGCATCGCGTAAAATCTCTATTTTGTCACTTTTTGGAGGTTTTCCAGGATCCAAAAGCAAACATAATTCGGCAAACCTGGAAATGGTGACAGCCATCACTAATCAACCCCGGAATGCCACAAGATATACACAAGACAAATATTAGTAGGCACCAAAATGACAATGCACCTATCATTTAGCTTATCCCTTCGCATTTTTTCACGGCAAGCTTTGGTCCCAGGTTCTGCTTTCGACTCCACACGAGCCCTGAAAATTGTCAGAAGGAAAGTCTACATCATTTGGAGAAGAAATTTTGCCAAATTCTAGCCCCCTCATCCTCCATAATAATATATAGAGAGAGGGTAGCTCATAATCATCGCGTTCACCACCAAATTTAAAATGAAGGTTAGAGAGAGAATCATCTCCAACATTTCATATGATTATTTTGATAATTGTTTTTCCCCTTCCAATGAGACTGTTTGGTACATTTATACAATAAAGACATATTATACTTGCAGAAACTTGGTGTAACAAAAAAATTTGCATGTTTCAGTATTTACTAAGAAAACTAGAAGCAAAGTAGAAACTTCTTTCTTCAGAAGTTTTCACAGCGAGCAATCTTAAAAGATTTACAGTCTTATCGAAGCATGGCAAATAGTAATCACTAAAACTGAAGTTCTCACTTTTTCTTCGGGTTTGTCTTCTCGAAGCAGTCCTCTTTTTGCGAGAGAAATCCGGTCCAATTCCACAACTGAAAATTAAAATCGGTCACATCATTTAAATCAAGAGTATATGGAGCATAGACTATACACCACAGCAATGTTAGTTAGTATACCACCAGGCACCAACATCAAACCAAGTTATTACAAGCAACATATTTTCAAAAGTTTAGGCTTTTAAAACAAAGAAGTGAAGTACTAAGTGGTTCAGAGTACACACAAGTAGTAAAAAAATTCACATAAATCTGGATCATGTGAGTGGTAAAAGAAAGAAAAGACCATCAGACATGCAAACATGCATGTTATGGACGGACATTTACCTCTCAACCATTGAAGCATGCTCACTTTATTTCAGTTAATCAAATTTAAGTATTTGATATTTATTTCAGAAATTTCGTTCCAATAAACAGTTAACACTCGATATATAAGTTGCCTCAACTTTGTAAATTAAAAAAAAGAAGAACATTGGGAAACATATATTTAAACGATCGAATGCACACCTTAAAGATGTGGGAAACTGAAATCTTCACACACATATACAATTATACATCCAATCCAACGTGATTGCCAGAGAGGGGAAAGTTAGTACCTTGCGAGCGACTGATCACCGGAGAGATGAGGCGGCCAGACGAGATCCGGCGCCTGAGCTCCCTCCATCAAGTCGTAATCAAGAATCCACCCGCTTTGGCCGGTGCCCATCATCGCAGACGGATCAATCACCAAAAAGATCCAACTCAAAACAACAAAATGGCAGCAACAGATAAGAGGAGGAGAAGGAGAGTGATGCGAAATGATGGAGAGCGTTCAAGAGTCGTAACAAGTACGCTTCTAATTCCTTTTTTTTCTTGGAGCGTTGACTGCACGGTTGACGCTACTGTCCCTCCCTCTCCCCTCTCCTCTCTTTGGGACGCTGCTATCTGACGAGTAACGAACTCATTCTCATCCGGCATTCCTCCCTGAGCGTTCCTCAGAAGCCTTAACAAAGATTTCATTCCATTTATTTGAATGATAAAAAGATGTAATGAAATCTTTGTTAAAAGAAACTTAGAATCTATTTTAGTCTATTCTTATAGAATTCAACAAGTTTAACTAGTTAATACCCAAAATAGTTTGGATTTAAATTGGATTTCGACTAATTTATGTATGTTATAATGACTTATTATGATGATTTTTAGTGTGGTTTATTATATTAAATATCTTGTATTCATAAGATTCAGTATGTATCATTGATCATTATACAGCTCTAAGAGTATATATAATTAGATCATATATAAATAGTTCAATTTGGGTGTCAACCTTTTTTTAATTTATGAACTTTATGACATTGCATTATAAGCGTCAATTATTCATTGAATAATTTATATTGGCCAGTAGGTATTGTGGGAATTTATTAGGTGTTTTATAAATTATATGCAACTACCCAACTATGGCTACAACTAACGAATATAATTTTAAAAAGGATATATATATATATATACATATAAAAGAAAAAGAAAAAAAATAATTTAATCTAAGCTGCCTATAGGTAGCTCACACACTTATATACCATTAGTTAGATTCGAAGTCTATTAAATGGTAAAAACTAATATGAACTGATGCATGCATGCAGTTTATATATATTTTGAAGAATAACAACTTCTATTAATATAATGAAAATATTTGCAATACATCAGTTTAGTTGTATATTTTAAATTTGAATTTGAATATCCTCACCATCAAAATGCCTTCATAGCCTAAAGCTTAATCTTGATTTTAATTTATCGCATAAGAAACATCAACTGTTGGTCCACAATGGAAAGGGAAAGAAAAGGCCAAAGTTTTTTTCCTCATTAAAAAAAAAAAGAAAAGAAAAGAAAAAAAGAAGAAGCCAAAGTTGCAATGTTAGAGTTGTAATCGGACTCTAAATAGATTTATCAATCATCTAACCCAACCTGATGGCTCCAAATCAAGCTTTATCACCTTCAAATAAAATCGAGCTTTATCCATCCAACCATATATAATAATAAAGCACGAAGAGTCCTACTTACAATCGGGTAGGGCCCACATGAGTGCGACCGGCGCGCGCCATCGTTTTGGCATCCCAACCAATCAGAAACAAGCAGAGACTCGAGGGTCCCACTAAGAAAATGCAGCCGGGCCCACCACTCCCGATTTCAAAATCCCGTGCTTAGAGCCAATTCTCCTCGGAGTTTGCGGGTGCGCCGGCGGCGACGTCGTCGTCCACGGTCAGCGGTCCCGGCGGCGCCGATGTCGGCGGAGGGCGGGGTCGGGTCATCGGGGAGTATGTGGTGGGCCGGCTGGTCGGGTCGGGATCGTACTCGGTCGTGTGGCATGGCCGGCACCGGGTGCGCGGGACGGAGGTGGCCATCAAGGAAATCGCCATGGAGAAGTTGAGCAGTAAGCTTGTCGATAGCCTCTTGTCCGAGATTGTGATATTGAAGAAGATTGACCACCCCAACATCATCCGGTTGCTTGACATAATCGAGGTTCGTGGAAAGTTGTGAACTTTGGCTATAATCGTTTGCTTGTTTTGTTCTTTTGGTTCGTGTTGTTCGGATTTGATGCTCCCAAGTGTAACATATACCTTGTGATCTTCACTAGGACAAGTGAATTGCTTTTGGTAATTGTGATTTCTTCTGGACGGGGCGAGTTGGCGCCATCTTGTGTTTATGTTCTAAGTGCTTAATTGCTCCTTTGCATAATTTTAAATTTGAAATTTTCATTATGTACAAGTTAATTGCAATAGAATGTGTGTAATTATGTAATTTTTTAATGAGTGTTTTAATGCTTACTGGTTTCTATGGATTTGTAATGTGAATGTTTTTGAGAAATTTATTTCCTTGCTAATGGATGGTTTACTTGGGGGAAGTTAGACAAATAGTCCAGGGAAGAATTAGACGAAAGGGGATATAAAAATTAAAAATTCTGAAGAATCAAAGAGAATCAAGAGCAGCGAGTTACCGAGAACTTAATTTAATTTATCAAAAACCTGTTTTACATTGATGGCTTGAAGCCATGTTTGTAGACACAAAGTTATGTACTGCTACAAGTAATATCCTCATTTGACTGGTTAAACAAGGACTTCTAAAATACTTTGACCAATTATTGGGACTTCAAAGTGAACTCTATTTCTAAGAGCATTATAGCACTACTAAGATGCAAAAGTTGTTTAATTGGCAATGATGCATTGTATGTGTTCCTGCATCACTAACTTAGATCATTTTCTTATTGTTTAAATGAAAGAAGGGTGTTAGATTGTAAGTGTGGTCTGGGCAAGGCCGCACTTGCATAAGCTAGTTAATTTGTATTCATTCATGGTCCCGCAGAGAATGTGGGGTTGTTTATATAGTTTAAGAAGATTAGGGGTTTTGGTTACATATTTAAGCAATGGTAGATGCAAATATTACTTCCAGTAGCAGATGGTGAAAAGAATGAAATGTACAAGGTGATTCCTACCCTGTTTACTTTGTGGATTACATTATCCATTCACAGGTTGATAATTTTGTTTAGTGAAATTGAATTTATTGATGGGAGTGTCATCATGTTTTCTGGAAAGATTAGATATTTACATTTTACTGTTAAATGTGAACTTAGACGCCTGGGAAGATACATATTGTGCTGGAATACTGTGAAGGTGGTGACCTTTCCATGTACATAAAACGCCACGGCTTTGTTGCAGAACCAACCGCTAAATATTTCATGCAACAACTGGGTAACTTTATTGATCTTGTAGTGTTTCCCATATTTGTCGTTGAGATTATAGCTACTGATTTTCACTGCTAGTTATTGTTTCTAACTTTCTGATTGCTTCTCTATAGCTGCTGGCTTGCAAGTTCTTCATGAAAACCACCTTATACACCGTGATTTGAAGCCACAGGTTTGCTTTTCTGATCATTTGTTTTCTGTTTATGTTGACTTAGGTGATCAGCTTATGGAATTTATGTTGACTTTTATTTGTTAAGTTGCAAAGTCTTTATTTGTTATCATGGGAGGGTATATATGTTCATTTATTTTCTTCAAATTTTTACATTCATTGCTGATTTGTTGCTTCAAATTAATAACAAAATTCTTCAGGCAAAAATTTAAGTTGTAAACTGCATTTATTGTGTCAGGTGTCCGGATATACACCGGAGCATTTAGTTCTACTTTATATATAAAATTCAAGATGCATAACTTTTGTCTTCTTTTTCATCTTCTACTTGATATTGAAAAGGTTTTGGGGACATGGACTTTAAACTAAGATTCACATCTTTTATGATCTCCTGTATTGGCCTATTGAAAAGGTGAATGAGTAAGCTAGTGGTTACATTTTACATGGCCACTTTGATCCAAGTTTTTTAAAAAAATTATTGAAATGTGTGACTCAGAATTATTAAAGCATAAATCATTACATATAAACGAAGAACTTGCAGAAGTTTTCTTAGGGTTAATACTCTATAGTTAATGGACTATATAGACAACGAAAGTGGCAACATCATTAAAAGAGTCCCTGAAAGTGAAACCCTATGAAATGATTTTATTTATCTCAGGATGTGGGAATTTCGAAAAAAAGAGTATAAGACTGGCTCATATATAGGGTTCTGTCTCATGCTTAAATGTCTTTTTTTTAGTTTAATATGTCTATGCTGAGTTTCTATATGATTAAAATGCTTTGCATTCATTTCTAAAAATGTATGTTTCTAATTTTATGTCTATTGGAGCAGAATCTTCTTCTTTCATTACATGATGATCATCCAGTCTTGAAGATTGCAGACTTTGGCTTTGCTCGGTGAGAAATTATATCATACTTGTTGTTAAAGGCAAGACTATTAAGGTTGTCAATTTTAGACAAAATGAGTGAAAATGAACAAGAGCACTTCAAGTTACATGACTATATTATCATTTTTACCATGTTGTGGGCAGATCTCTGCAACCTCATGGCCTCGCAGAAACCTTTTGTGGTTCACCTCTTTACATGGCTCCAGAAATAATGCAACTCCAGAAGTATGATGCGAAGGTGACTATTAGGCTATTTCTTCTTGCATCCTTCTTCACATTATGATCAATTAATAATGTGCTTTATCCGCAGGCTGATCTTTGGAGTGTTGGTGCCATACTATATCAGCTTGTAACAGGGGAAACGCCATTTAATGGAAATAACCAAGTTCAGGTTGATTGAAATATTTATTTGTTGTAGAATAATTTGTTTTCATTTCAGTACTTGCATATTTTGGCAAAAGTCATAAATATTGCTTTTTGAATCAGCTCCTGCAAAATATCATGAAATCCAGTGAGTTGCAGTTTCCTCCAAGCAGAAGTGATCTTAGTTTTGAGTGTCTTGATTTATGTCAGAAGTTGTTGCGTCGCAACCCTGGTAAATTTCTCTTTGAATAGTGCCTATCTTAAAATTAAAATTTTGTTGCATGCTTATGAACTATGCATATATTGTAGATTGTTGGTTTATTGATGTTTGACAGTAATGCAAGTACTTGAAATTGCAGTTGAGCGATTGACTTTTGAGGAGTTCTTTGGTCACAGCTTTGTGTCTCCAATTACTTTAAATGAGTCATTCAGGTAAGAATGTAGTTGCTGTTGATTGTGAAAGCCAAATTCAATTCCGTCTTCCATTTGCTTTAATATTGTAATTTATACTTTTTATCTCAATTTGTGCAAGATATTCTCTTCTTGCAAATGGAAGAGCCAATGTTTAGGCTTACAGACTATCAATCTTATATATGGGGGATTATTTCATGTAGTATATATGACTGTCATACTGTGAAGCAATTTGGAAGATTTATGTGCAACCTGCTACTTGTATTGAGATTGAACAACTTTTTGATGAATGTTTGCATAATTCCATTGTTGTATGTGCAACCTCCTACTGCTATTGAGATTGAACATCCTTTTGATGAATGTTTAAATAATTCCGTTGTTATGTGCAGGGAAAAAGGTGAATCATGTGGTAGAAGTTCGGTTGTTGTATGTGATCTGATAGATCGAATGGATGAAAATTCTCATGGGGTTTGCTTGCCATTTGTTCTTGATGACAACCACCGTGCTACTGGCATGAAGTCTTTCTCTACGTCAGGATCATCATCTCCTAATCAACACACAAATGCTTCCAATTGCTTGGATATGACTTTTCAAGATTCAGTTGTTCAGAAGGGAGTAAAAACTAATAGTAGACAAAATTTTAGTAAATCTGCCAAAGTTAATCTCAAGAGTACTGATAATTCTGTAGACTCGAGGCAGGTGAAGTTTTCAAAAGGTCTGAGATTAGTATAGTTTTTTCAAATATTCAAGCAAAATTTATCTGTTGTCTGTTTAGTGCCATAATGTTTTCTTATTGAATCAATCCTTCAGGTATAGACTCCTTGGAGTTTATTATTCGAGATTATGTTTTTGTATCAGCCCCCCCAGTTGAAGAAATGGCTTCATCAGTAAATACATCATATCATCCAGTGTTTATATCTGGAAGCTCAACTCGAGCATCTGCTACTAGTTCAAAATTAATTGCACCAGTGCTGATAAATGCATCAGCACTCGGGGTTTGTGAGTGTGGAAGTTTGGGAAGTGATTGCTCTGCACCATCTGGGGCCTCACATGGTTCAAGAAACCTGGGAGAGGTTCTGGAACAATCGTCATCTCATTACATGTCCAGGATTCAATGGTTGCTGCGATGTGCATCTGTTGTTAGGGAATTAGTGGCTAAAAAAGTAAGGCTTTCTTTCTGGATTCTGAAGTTGAAAATATAATGGTTATCCATGACATTTTCTTTTTAACCCATCACTTTTCTTGTTTTCTTATTTTGAGAAAAGATTGAATCACGGGAGCAATTGCAAGCTTTCTCAATTCAACTTGTTGTGCTAGCAATTTGGAAGCAAGTATTGCATGTTTGTCATTCTTTGGTAGTTGAGGAGAGTGCCTCTATGGACAATCATTCTAGTACAGGCACAACCAGCATAAGTGGCAGCAAAAGGCATCTTGAACATGGGGATTCTCATGGCAGCAATAAAGAATTTGAGGAGTCTGCTATTGCTTGTTCCCAGATTGAGAGAGAGTTCCTTTTAGAAGTTGGCCAAGCTGAAGAGCTTGCTAGTGATCTTGGATTATCTAATGGTACTCAAATTAACAGTTCAATACTGAGAGTTATGCTAGACACTTGTCATTTAATTACAACATTTCTTTTTGTGTAAATACTTGTGGTGTTATTTTGCTTCCTCAGGAAATACTGAGATGCCAAATGCTGTGGAAATCATCTTCCAGTCAGCCCTGCAACTAGGCAGACGTGGTGCTGTAAGTAAATCAATTACGAACTTTTTTGTAATGGAGGCTAAAGATTAAGTGTCATTCATAGCCTTCATTTTTTTTATCACATTTTTTGGGAAAAAGAGGGTCGGCATTAGAAGAGGCATCTAGCCATCAAAATTTTACCATTTCTAATCACATTATTCTAGATTGGGATCCATGTGCCTGATCTCTTTTTGAGAGAAATAGATGAGAACAAGTTTCTATTTGAGGAAAACTTATAACTGAACTTATATTAATTGTAGGCAGAAGAATGGGTAGGCGAGAAGGACAGTGCAGTGGCTTGTTATGGGAAGGCTGTGCAGCTGCTATCTTTTATTTTGGTAGAAGCTCCTCTCATTCTGAACCCTCCCTTGTCTCTGACTACTTCGGACCGGTTTCGACTCAGATCATACATTGATATTCTCAATAACAGGCATAAGATTTCAAGTTCTCAGACGATGACATTGTTGAATGAAGATCAAGAGAGCTAAAGCCCTTCATTTCTGTGAATACTACAACACGATTAGCAATGTATATTTATTCCATTTGTACAGTAATTCTTTGTCCTCTAATCATTATCTAGCAATGTGTATTAGTCTTGGTGTAGACTCATGGCAAGTTATCAATCAAATATTTGCAGTTCGAGTTATTGAAATTGAAGTCCCCCCGTAATTATGTGCATGCTATTGCATTTGACCTAAGCTACTCTCAGGTAAAGCATATTTTAAAATGTTCATCTGGAATAAGGCATGACCAACTGTTCACCTGTTTCTCATCCCATTGTACTTGATAGAGCGAAGTTCTCGAATACAACATCTATGAAATAATGAAACAATCTAAGTGATATTAATTGGTGCATCTTCTTTCTTTCACTGTAGTAGTCGTCATTTAACTCGATCACTGCTTTTGTCAAAACTAATAATGAGTTCCTGATTATGATTTATAGAATCCGGCAAGTTGGGTGTTTTGAGTCCTGATCCTTCGATTATGCGCTCATCGAATCGTTGCTATAAGATCAATGAGATTATAGAAGAGTGGGTCTATACTCTTTATTTTAGGCTTTCCATTGTACATAACGGCGCTCTTGAGGATGAGCTTGTCCAGTACTGATGAGGCTTGCCTGTTAAGTCATGTAGAGATTGAGTCCAGATCATAAGGTCTGCCGAGCAAGAAAATAATTCCTGCTGGTGACCTTAAAAACTGCCAAGTACCTTATATTTTTAACTACTAAATCAGTTTAAAAAATATATTTGTAATTGAAAGTGATTGGACAGTTATAAGAAGAGGTACTCTATACGGTCATGAGCTGGAATTATTTTCCTGCTCGACAGACCACATAGTCTGGACTCTTGAGATTTCAACTAAACAAATTATAGATCAAAAGATCTTACCAATTTACATTGGAAGGAGCGGTTAGGATTGAATTTTTTAGTGTTACCGAGCAGTTTAGGAATTTGATCATAAATGGAAAAAAAAAATGTTGAGATAGTCTATAATGTTGCGCGCTACTTTGAATCCTAATATTTTTTTATTATCAGCTTTTTTGACCTGCACCGCCGGCATACCCTGCTGAATTGAACCAATGACCAAATTCAGAAATTGTCAATGTCAAGCTGTTGAGCCCGTGACCGCAGATCCTAAAGCGAGTTGGCCGAGTTGTCTCGGCTTAATTTGATTCATTTGCTTTCCAGCTCGAGTTGTGCTCGAGTAATAAAATGTCAGATTTTATTTTAAAAAATGAAACATTATTCCTTCTAATTATTTTAGGTACGTTTTTTAAAATGAATTGAATATGAAATTTAAAGTTTAATCTTTTATATAAAATGTAGTTGAGTCGTGCCAATGTAAATCAAAACTTATTTTATATAAAAGTGAGTCGGCTTTAAATGGAGCTTTTGTTTTCAACGTAACATTAAGTTAAATGAAGAGATGAATAATTGTTCTATTGGATTTTT